>JACEFZ010026797.1:427500-448753 GCA_014155875.1 Cepaea nemoralis
TTCCTGATTTTTCTCTTGCAGCTACCTTGCGGTGAAAAAATCTTTCAATTTTTCACCAAAATTGGAATTTTCACCAAACCAGTCTTTATGCTTCCGGGTGGCTGGACCCAGGATTTACACAGCAGTGTTGTATATTTTGTCCTTTAGGGCTCTACACTCTGTTTCCACATCTTGTTTAGCTGCGGCACTGGGTTTGAGGCTATCATCCAGCATATTTTCAAACGACAGCTGCGTTTTTTTTTGTTTTTTTTTGTCGTTTACGAGGGTGACAATTAGTTGTTGTTGTTGTGTTTTTTTTTCATTTTTACCCCTTGTGTACGTCGTGGTGGTTTCATGTGAATATTTATTTTTGTAATAATCAGACGATGTTCTGTCCAACAATCGGCACCACACATGGATTTTGTCATCCGAACGTCTTGTCTGTCACTCCTCCTGACGATGACATAGCCAATGAGGTGCCAGTGTTTCGAGCGAGGGTGAGCGATATTGGGAAGAAAGTATATAAAGGCTGGGTGCACAAGTTGTGATCCTTTAAAAACAAAGGTCACCCAGTCATTCATCTCTCTCTCTCTCTCTCTCTCTCTCTCTCTCTCTCTCTCTCTCTCTCTCTCTCTCTCTCTCTCTCTCTCTCTCTCTCTCTCTCTCTCTCTCTCTCTCTTTCAGTCACTCCATCCATCCATCCATCCATCCATCCTATCTATTCTGTACATATCCCATCTATCCTATCCATCCATCCGTCCATCCATCCATCCGTCCGTCCGTCCGTTCGTCCGTCCGTCCGTCCAGTCGGTCGGTCGGTCCGTCAGTCGGTCTATCCATCTATCCATCTATCCGTCCGTCCGTCCGTCCGATCGGTCTGTCGGTCGGCCGGTCGTTCCGTCCGTCAGTCCATCCATCCATCCATCCATCTATCCATCCATCCATCCACTCATCCATCGACCCATCCACCCACCCATGCAGCCATCCGTCTATTTAGAAAAAGAGATAGAGAGAGGGGGGATTATGAATTAGTGAATGTTTGTTCAGTAATACTATCCACATCACAGAATGGTATAGAAAAACTAATAACCTCAACCCAAAAGAATAGTGACAATCACAACTAATATTTTAACATGGCAAAAACAAAGCTAATGCATAGAGATAAAATTAATACGGAGAAAGAAGTATATTTTAATTAGGAAAAATTGGAGGTGGTGGGACATTTCGAATAGCTTGTGTCATTAATTACCAACAATGGTGACACAATGAAAGAAATTAAAAGATGAATATCTATCTGTTTCTCTTCAGAAACTAAAACAACTGATAAATTGTGGCGTGGGATAGATAGAACTACAAACATTTGATTTTTAAGAACACGCATATTTTCCATTGCAACATACACCTGTGAGACCTGGACACGTACTAAACAAGCTGAACAGCGCATAAGTGCCTTTGAATATAAATATTACAGGCGGGTTCTAAGAATATCTTGACTACAGAAAAGAACAAATGCATCCATACGACAAGAACTGAATATTAAAGAAAATTGGCCACCAAAAATGATAAAACAAGAAAAACGTAACTATTTTGGTCACTTGAAACGTCATGAAAGTTTGGAGAGAACAATAATGGAGGGGTATATGCCCGGGAAGAGAGGAAGAGGAAGGCCAAAGAGAAGATGGATGCAGGATGTGGCAGATGATCTTCAAATGGGTGTATTGGACGAGGGACATCTTGTTTATGACCGATAAGTTTTCCAGACGGTTGTTATGCGAGCGAAGTACTGCAAAGTGCATGCTACTGAATGAATGAATGAATGAATGAATGTTAGTGTGTTTGTGATTGTGAATGAGAGAGAGAGAGAGAGAGAGAGAGACAGACAGAGACAGAGACAGAGAGAGAGAGAGAGAGAGAGAGAGAGAGAGAGAGAGAGAGAGAGAGAGAGAGAGAGTATGATTGTGTGGGGACATGACGGAGTATTTGTGTTATTGACGTCTGTCTCTCTGTCTGTTTGCCAAGCTCTCTCTCTCCCTCTCTCTCTCTCTCTCTCTCTCTCTCTCTCTCTCTCTCTCTCTCTCTTCTCTTCTCTTCTCCTCTCATCTCCTCTCTTCTCTTCTTTTTTCTCTCTCTCTTTTTCTTTCTTCTCTCTCTCTCTCTCTCTCTCTCTCTCTCTCTCTCTCTCTCTCTCTCTCTCTCTCTCTCTCGTAAATATGTTAATAGTAAGTCTCTTTCACAACATTCAGTGTTTATCTGATTGTATTTGAGAGACCAGACGTGATCCTAAACAAGATTCGCTATATGCGTGTGTGTGTGTGTGTGTGTGTGCGCGCGCTCGCTCGCGCGCACGCGCGTGTCTGTGTATGTATGTGTGGGAGGATGGGGTGTGATCTCTTTTTTTATAATTTCAATTTGTTCCAATCCAATTCAATTCCATCTACTTCCTTTGATGACTTGCCTGTGCATTACTCCAGTAATCTGAACGTATTGGGGAAGTGTAAATGACAGCAATGTTATCGATTCAAGGCTGCGTGTATGTCATCACTCGTAGTGAGATCTGAATGGCCACAAAACTATGAATAACACAACTGTAGTATGTAGAAGTCCACATACCACAACATACTGTACATATCCTCAATTAGATATCACAGACAGATAGGCAAACAGGCAGACAGGCAGGCAGATAACAGGCAAGCAGACAGATAGGCAGGCAGGCAGGCAGGAGGAAGTCTGGTCGGCCAGAGAGAAATATAGCTTGTGGTTCAGATAGACAGGCACACAGAACGAACGTACGAAGGAACGAACTTTATTTTCAAAGGGTCACAAATTTGGCACGCAGGCCCGTCTTACATTTGGCCCTTCCAATCACTCATCTTTCGTTCATCAATTGGGCATGTTACATTTACATAGGAAAACAACATTGTCAATTAAGACAGGCAGAGAGACTTAAAGGCAGATACACAGACAAGCAGGAGGATAAAGCGACAGATAAATTTACTCCTGGACAGATGGAGAGACATCAAGTCAAACAGACAGAATGACATATAGAGAGACAGACCGACCGATAGATGGATGGAGAGGGCGACAGACAGACAAGAAGATAGACAGACCGACACATGGATAGATAGGCATGCAGGCAGACGGACATAGGCGAATGAAACTTCTGGTGTAGATACTACTAGAACAGCGAATGAGAAGACGAAGAAGGACAGGAAGTAGAAATAAAGGGTTGAGAAGGAGAAGAAGAAAGTGATTTTTGTGGGCGCTCGCTCGCTTTGAACTCAAGCGTAGTCCTACAACTTCTAGTGCACTGGGCTGATTCTTGCGTGTGGATTAGGTTTCCTTGTTACCAGTGTCCCTCGCCATCAGGCGAACCCAGCACTTCGAATTCAGATGTAGAAAGAGGATGAGAATGCGGAAGGAAAGCGCAGAGCTGAAGAGGAAGAGCATGAAAGGGAGGTGAAAGATGTGGACGTTTAGTTGCCGTATGTTCATCAATACAAATTAACAATACACGAAGAAATGTTTTTCTGTGCTCCTGCCGTCAGATAAATTATCTCTGAGATGATACTTCAGGAGCCATGGGAATACCCCCGTCTAAGCCCATAAATAATTACATAATATTCTTTTTGTTGTGACTTCTGCGATGTGTACACCGTCAGGGTAGTTCTCACTCAACCGTTGGGTGGAGTTTGCTGTATTTCCATACAAGATTTGAGATGAGAGTTCAGTGCACGAGCCAGTATAATTTCCTCCTCTGGCAGAAGTGCCACACAGAGCACGCTCAGCAATTTGTTAGTTTAATCCTTACATGCATCAGGCTAAGCATTTATAGCACACCTCCTCTTTAGCCCTTTGCTTCCCCTCCCCCACCCACCCCCCGTCCCCCTTCTTTTCCATCACCCGCCTTGGGGCAGAGGTCTTCCAATAACGGACATCAATCCGTCTAGAATTGTAACTGTTGTGTAACTGAAACACCGGACTTGCCTCTGAAGCATAAGAATAATCAAAGACGCTACAAAATTAATACTATCACAACTGACATTAATAATAATAATAATAATAATAATAATAATAATAATAATAATAATAATAATAATAATAATAACATACTCCAGGACTGCCCAAACTACAACATATCCAGACGAACCTTCTGGCCTCGAGAGACAAAAGTGGAAGATAAACTCTATGGGCTGCTGAGTGAACTAAAAAAGACTGTTAGATTCATACAAGAGACAACATTGCAGTTATAGACATATTTCAGGCGAACGAAAGAAGAAGAAGAAGAAGAAGAAGAAGAGAAGAAGACGAAGAAGAAGAAGAAGAAGAAGAAGAAGAAGAGAAGAAGAAGAAGAAGAAGAAGAAGAAGAAGAAGAAGAAGAAGAAGAAGAAGAAGAAGAAGAAGAAGAATATAACTGAATTATTTGTCTTCTGTTAATTCTTCCTGAATTGTTACAACTAATATAGAGGAAGTCATAAAAAAATGACAACGATACTGACCACAGCTCCGTGGCGAAACGGTTACAGACACAGTTCGTAATCCTGCATACCGGGTTCGAAACACAGCTGCGGGCGATTTGGAAGCAGATCGTCTTACGTTGCTTTTTTTTAATGAAAATGGTATAATTGCTGGTCGTTCAGATAGCAATGGCAAACTACTGAACGCAAAATTGCCAAAAACAATCACGAACAGCCAAGAAATCACGTACAGCCAAAATATGCTGGGGTTGACTGCGACGTTCTGTAAAGGATATACAACTAACTTTTTAACTGACTACAGCGAACATGAAAAAGAAACTACTATCTTTGTCGTCATCGTCGTCGTCGTCGACTTCTTCTTCTGCCTCCTCCTCCTACCCTTCCTCCTTCTCGTGTGCCTACACCTTTTTTCCTGCTCCTCTTTCTCCTCCTCTTCTTCATATCCTCCTCAGCGTAGAGGCGTTGCCATGCCTCCGTTTCAGTAAGATGTCTCGACTTAGAATGTTACAACGCGCTGACCCCTGGAAGCATCATATGTCATGCTAGATTGGCATCATTGACAAGAGCATAGAAGACCAAAGAAAGACTTTCCAAAAAACAAACACAAATACACAGACAAACAGGTATTTACAACCACATGGTTAAATCACTGATTCCTTCCGGAACAGAGGTCAGTTTCCCTGGCCAGCGCAATCCACTTTCGTGGCATCACAAGCGCACTTCTCAGGACACCAATGCCATATATATTGTTAAATTGTTGCCAAATCTGCTGAATGCAGCTTCAGAAAGGGCCCGCATCACCTGAATTTGACGAGTGTCTGCTGATTTGATCCGAGCCAGCATTGTCCATGATATGATCAACATCGCCATAGAGATCGTAGTCGTGAATCTGGTCGTTGTCTAAATAGCTCCCATGATCAGGATTGTCAATGACAGAGTTGCTGATGGGATCATATCTTTCCAGATCATGATCTTCCACTTGGCTCAAACTAGTATTCGTAAAGTCATCATCAAAATCGTACTCGTTGTAGGAACTGCTATCAAACTGCCCAGTATCTGTATTCTCAATGGCATCGTAATGGTCTTGGGCGTTGTGGTCTCGAAATTGTTCTTCATCCAGCGTGGCGAGAAATGTATCGTTGTCCTGAGTATGAGATTGGTCAGTATTAAACGCTAACGTTTCTCTGGGCTTCGATGAACATTGAAAATTCCATAGATGGAAGAAAACAATGATACAGAAACGCTGCATGATTTAATATTGATAACCTTTGTCTTGTTGTCTTATTTGCCGCTCTATGCGCGTCGACCCGTACCTGTTAATGCATGAATCTAGAAGTATGAGATTCTTTCATCTGTCCTCATCGTTTTCATTCTGCAGTAGCGGTTGGCCGAGTAAGCTAGAATGCCGGGTTCTCCTTCGGTAAGCCCGCTGGGTAAGGTGTGAATTTTTTCTGACCCTGACGGGCGGGTGGGGGGGGGGGGGGAGGGATCCCTAACCTACACAGTTCGCGGTGACTGCATTAGCCAGACGACCTTAATTCCTCAGGCTTAAGACCACATGTCCTACACCGCAAGGTACTATAGGCGGTAGATGACAATGACAGAAAGTTGTTTTCATTCTTCCAAATACCAATTTTTCTCATCCCGAAAGCGTCAATGAAGAACCTTGGAGACTGGGATATCACCGCTGCGCATCGCTGGGGTTGGAATTGTCAAATTTCTGCTGTCACATCAATTAGCAGTTTAGAATCAAGGAAGTCACATGGAGGCGTGTCATATGAAAATACAAAGGTGAGTTACCGGCATCTGATCGAGAGTCGGCATTTTCTCCCATCTTTAAATAGATATTAATGGGTTCAGATTGGTCTAATCTGCCACCTCGGAACCCACACTAGGACTGACAGATAACGATATGGTCTTCTTGGGCAAGGTTGGACAAACAACAAACAACAATTTGCCTCTCGTAGAACTCAAGCAACGGCTATTATTTACACGTTTGTGGATTGTCTGTTTCATTGCACGTGTCCATCAAAACTGCTATTCAGAAATGTATCTGAAAATGAATCTATGTAATCTAAAGTTTGTTAACTGTTATTCGGAAAGAACCTGATAGCGATTCTTTGAAATCCAGTGTGTTAACCGTTATAAGGGAATGTGCTTTAGAGTTTCTTACCGAAGTTTCTATCGCTAATACACTGTAGCTTTATCACGAAAATTATGAAGGTTCGTAGAAATATACCTGTTGACGATCCACGTAGGTGATACAAATATGACGAGGAAAATAAATTCAATGTTCACTTTCCACAGATCGTTTGACATCAGTTTTGATAAAATGATCTCCTTCTTTTGTCGGTGTTGTATTGTCCTGAGAACAGAGATATGGAATTTAAGCATAAGAAAGTATTTTATCAAATTGAAGAAATAAAAGGCTATAAATGAACAAGAACAAAGAGCAGATGGTAAGACAATTGAAGAATTCAATATACAAACAATTTCAAATCCTCACATTGGAGATGAACCAACCATTTCTTTTGTATTCAGTAACAGATAAAATATATACCACGACGACTGTTAGTTTTCGTTATCTTAGCTTCCTCCTCTTCCTCTTCCTCTTCCACCTCTTCTTCTTCTTCTTCTTCTTCTTCTTCTTCTTCCTCTTCTTCTTCTTCTTCTTCTTCTTCTTCTTCTTCTTCTTCTTCTTCTTCTTCTTCTCTTCTTCTTCTTCCTCTTCTCCTTCTCCCTCTTCTCCCTCTTCTTCTTCTTCTTGTTCTTCTTCTTGTTCTTGTTCTTGTTCTTCTTCTTATTATTATTATTATATTATTATTATTATTATTATTATATTATTATTATTATTTTTTTTTATTATTATTATTATTATTATTATTATTTTTCTTATTCTTATTCTTCTTCTTCGCTCTTTCTTTCTTTCCTTCTTCTTCTTTATTCTTTCTCCCCTTCTTCTTCTTCTTATTTTTCTTCTTCTTCTTCTTCTCCCATAACTTGAATTACTAATATAATTCGTAAAAAAAGCCAAACTTAATATGTTTCGCATTGATCATTTCGCCGTGGGTATAACATTACGTGTAAATACATCAAATACATGTTTGACGGCACAGTATAAAGTTACGAACTTATTATATTTCGTACATTTGTTTACGGGTGATAAGCAAACCTCGATAAGATCTTTCTTTCCTTGCATGATATTTCATTGTAGCATCAAATCTATGTCAAGGACTCGTAAAATATTTTTGTCATGAAACCATAAAAGTGTCATTACAGCTTCAAATCATCATCATCATCATCATCATAATCATCATCATCATCATCATCATCGTCGTCGTCGTCGTCGTCGTCATGATCATCACCATGATCATCATCATCATGATACGGTAGATGCTGATAAGCGGCCATATCACACTATCACAGTCTTGGATCACGTCTGTATTCTTGTCGTGACTATGCAGTGTTGCAATTACATTCCGGTATTTATCTACCAGGGTAAATCAATAATTAAGTCACAAACGGCTGTAGAAAAATAACTAACTATGATAACAACTTGAAAACCAGTTTATTTTTATACATACATTGTCCCTTTATTTCTCAACATAATTTCCACCAACATTGATGCACTTATCCCATCGTTTTATCAGTCCTCCCAAACCGGCTGCATAGAACTGCGTGCTCTGTTTTCTAAACCACGTTTTCACTTCACATTCAACTTCGGCGTCATTCACGAAATGTCTCCTGCCAAGGTGGGATTTCAGTGGACTTAGCCCCTAGCGATTTCCCGTAAAGCGGTGCATAGCTGGGCAGAAAAAGTTACGAGGGCGAGTCAATAAATAAGTCACACAGTTATATGAGATAGCAGGTAATTGAAAACAAGGCACGCAATTCCATGCAGCCGGTTTGGGAGGACTGATAAAACGATGGGATACGTGCATCAATGTTAGTGGAAATTATGTTGAGAAATAAAGGGACAACGTATGTATAAAAATAAACTGGTTTCAAGTTGTTATCATATTTAATTATTTTTCTACAGCCATGTGTGACTTACTTATTAACTTACCCTCGTATGTGCCTTCCACTTCTTCTTTTTTCATCAATCTTGCCAGTTGTAACTAAGTTTTCCAGTTTATTTCTCTTCATAACTTGCCCAAAATTCTGGTCTGTCCACGCCTAATTTCTCAAATCAATTTGCGGTTTTTATTTGCTTCTTGTAGGACTTGCTAACACCTGGTTTTCTGTCCGTCCATGTTATATTTCACATGTCCTCTACAACTGGATGTTTCTCGTATTGTCTGTTTATTGTCCGTGTTAAGCTTGCATATAACATTACAGGTATAGCAATGTCATTGATTCGTAAAATGGCCTTTTAGCATTAACCCTCAAAACAAAAAGTCGCTTAAAAGTCGACAGGGTCGACTTCATCGCACCGGGTTTTATCCCATATGGCTCGGTCTCTTTCCGCAGCGCGGAAAGCGTCGCACAAAGCACGAACTCCGTAGCTTTTAACGACGACCCACAGGAGTCTCCGAAACATTTAACTCGTAAACCGAAGGACGCGGTTCGGAATCGAACCCACAACCTTCGGAGCACGAGTCAAACGGCTTGACCACTTAGCCACAGAGACTCCATAGAACAATGTTATGAACTCATACAAAGTAACTCACACAATGTTAGTAATTCAAATAACGATGTGAACTCACACAATGTAACACATACATAGTTACTAATTCAAACAATGTTGTGAACTCACACAATGTAACCCATACAACGTTACTAATTCAAATAATGTGTTGAACTCACACAATGTAACTCATACAACGTTACTAATTCAAATAATGTGTTGAACTCACACAATGTAACTCATACAATGTTACTAATTCAAATAATGTGTTGAACTCACACAATGTAACTCATACAACGTTACTAATTCAAACAATGTTGTGAACTTACACAATGTAACTCATACAATGTTACTAATTCAAACAATGTGTTGAACCGTTCATTTCCCTCGACTCCCGCATGTCCCGGGACAAAGATGAAGGTGACTTTACGGACAACAGACTTCCGCAGCGACTCAGTCCACTGTCTACGTACAGATCCAGCTAAGTGATTCAATGAGCATGATTCAGAAGGTCGAAGCTGGATCTGTACGTTGACAGTGGACTGGGTCGCTGCGGAAGTCTGTTGTCCGTAAAGTCACCTTCATCTTCGTCCCGGGACATGCGGGAGTCGAGGGAAATGAACGAGCTGATAAACTGGCTGGCTCTGCACCCCCTGTAGATGGCCAGCCCATGGATCGTGCCGATGTTATTAACGTCCTCAAAGATATGTCGAGAACAGAGGACTTTGACGTCAGTGAATCCACATCGCTGTCCAAGATGAAAGACTTGGGAGTAAGAATCGGCACAGCCAGACACGAGAGGTACATCGGGAAAACAAAGCGCCTCGTCAACCAACACAGAACTGGCACTATTAGCCACCGGACGCTGATGCATATGCTGGGGGGAGGATCTGAGCACCTATGGACATGTCCGGAGTGCAATGAAGATACCCCAACTGATAACTGATAACTGATAATTCAAACAATATTGTTAACTCACACAATGTAACTCATACTATGTTACTAATTCAAACAATATTGTTAACTTACACAATGTTACAAACCCATAGAATGTTACTAATTCAAACACTGTTTTGAACTCATACAATGTTACTCATGCAATGTTGCAAACTGAAACAATATTACGAACTTATACAATGTTACTATAGCTCCTATATACTCCACTAACTCGTGCGTGCCTTGTATATTTAGCAACAGAACAATGTCACGAAGTCATAATTTGTGTAAATCATCAAACAGTGTAAGCAGACTGCAGAGAAGGATATCTGGTCAAGTAGCCAAACATAGAGGATCCACAAGAGTGTGAAAAGTATAGAGGAAGAATGTGAATAGTCCATTCATTCATTCATTCATTCATTTATTCATTCATTCATTCATTCATTCAGTAGCATGTTCTTTGCGGAAACTCGCTCCCATAACAATCTTCCGGAAAACTTATCGGTCATAAGCAAAACGTTCCGCGTCCGATACACCCATCTGGAAATCATCTGCCACATCCTGCACCCATCTTCTCTTTGGCCTTCCTCTTCCTCTCTTCCCGGGCAAGTAACCCTCCATTATTGTTCTCTCCAAACTTTCATGACGTTTCAAGTAACCAAAATATTTCAATTTTCTTTGTTTTATCGTATTTAGTAGCCAACATTCTTCAATATTCGGATCTTGTCGTATGGGTGCATTTGTTCTCTTCTGTATACAAGATATTCTTAGAAGCCGTCTATAACATTTATATTCAAAGGCATTTATGCGCTGTTCAGCTTTTTTAGTAAGTGCCCAGATCTCACAGGCGTCTGTTGCAATGGGAAAATTGCATGCTTTCAAAAACCTAATTTTTTTAGGACTATCTGTCCCACTCCACAATTTGTTTAGTTATTTCAGTTTTTAATGAGAAATAGATATTCGTCTTTTACTTTCTTTCATTGTGTCACCATTGTTGGTAATTAATGACCTAAGATATTCGAAATTTTCCACGACCTCCAACTTTTCCTCGTCAACATATATTTATCTCTCCTTATTAGTTTCATAATAGACCATACGTTGACAAAAATAAAGCTGAAAATAGCATAACTAGAAAGGCCTTTGTCTGGAATCTACAGGGCAAACGAAACAGAGGAAGATAAAATAGAACATAGAGAAGAGAAGAAGAGACAGGAATGAATAATATGGGGAGGACTTCAACAAAGCTGAATGGGATATTAAAGGATAGGAGGGCTTGTAATGAGTTGATTGAATGGGATATTAAAGGATAGGAGGGCTTGTAATGAGTTGATTGAATGGGATATTAAAGGATAGGAGGGCTTGTAATGAGTTGATTGAATGGGATATTAAAGGATAGGAGGGCTTGTAATGAGTTGATTGAATGGGATATTAAAGGATAGGAGGGGGGAGGGGGCTTGTAATGAGTTGATTGAGTGGGATATTAAAGGATAGGAGGGCTTGTAATGAGTTGATTGAATGGGATATTAAAGGATAGGAGGGGGGGGAGGAGGGGGCTTGTAATGAGTTGATTGAGTGGGATATTAAAGGATAGGAGGGCTTGTAATGAGTTGATTGAATGGGATATTAAAGGATAGGAGGGGGGGGGGAGGGGGCTTGTAATGAGTTGATTGAGTGGGATATTAAAGGATAGGAGGGCTTGTAATGAGTTGATTGAATGGGATATTAAAGGATAGAAGAGGGGGGGGGGGGGGCCTTGTAATGAGTTGATTGAGTGCCTATGCCCCAAAGAGGGAGGGGGAGGGGGAGATAAAGTGTGAAAAAAGAAGAAGCAGTGTATTTAAAGAATAACAGTTCATTGTGAAGTCGGATGTCGTCATTATCATCAAGTGTCTTGCCGGCTGGCTTGTGCGATCAGGCTTCTCCACGTCTTGTGATCTTCAACAGCGTGTGTCAGTTCTTGTACCTACACCCTCCCACGCAACATGTTTGATTAGGTTGCGTTCATACAAAATGGCGTCGCCTTCTTATTCTGTTTTGTAGGACTATGATGGTGCTTCACGCCACGCGTGGTCTGTGTCAGATAATGAACACATGTTACACTTCCTTTTCTGGACATTGGGTCAACCCGAGGTTGATTTACCAGGCAAATTTTACGTTCTGTAGGTTGCCATTAAAAAGATGTTATTTGCAACGATAAAAATGATTGTTGAGATGCTACATAGAACCTGTACTTTTGTATGGATGTGATGAGTGGAAAATGATGGCTGCGGAAATGTGGTTTCTCGGGAGAATGCAAAGAAAACCATGGACAGACAGAAAATCCAATGACCAAGTCCTACAGGAAGCAGATGCAAATCGTAAGCTTATCAGAGAAATTAGACGTAGACAGTCACAAAATTTTGATCACGTTATGAGAAGAAATAAATTGGAGAACTTGATGACAACTGGCAAGATCGAGGGGAAGAGAACACGGGGAAGGCAGAGAAGTAAATACCTGGACGGCTTGGCCAAGTGGCATGCTCGAGACAAGAACACTGAGCTGACCCACGACTCTGGTGATCGAGTGAGATGGCGAAACATAACCGTCCACGATTATCGGCATGCCACATCATGATGGTGAGATTGCCTTTGCTTTCTGAACGAGAAGTCATCGTTTAACTGAAGGGTGAGAAGAATGATACACAGAAATGGCAGGAAGTGACAGACAGTTTAAACAGAAACATAATATCAAACGGTTCGATATCCATAATATTATAAATCCACAAATATATTTATTAGATGCAAAATCTGATTAGATGCACCGTTACAAAATGAGGAGATAGTAAAGGACTTCAGTATGAATCAGGTATGTTCTAAATAACAGAAAAAGAAACTAGTTCGGGAATGAGGAATAAAGCCTGCTCATTCGGAAATTCGTTTGCAGTATAAACAGCAACATTATATCAATCGTATCAATATCTAGAATATAATAAATCACAAATGTAATTATTAGATGATGTTGCCACAACGCCATTTTGTATTCATTCGCCGTGTACACACAAACATGTGAATGCCCTTGTTATATCTGGGAGTGTCGCGCGCATCGATCTCAAGCTGTTTAAATCTCGGATCTAGTGAGATTGCCATTGAACAATTGTGATAAAGTACAACAGCCGATACGAGAACTTGTTTGCCATCTTTGGGAATTATCGATAGGAATAGTTCCAGTGATCGGATCATTTCCTCACATCTCCAGTGTCAGCGCCAGATTTCCCACAATTCTCCTGGTATTGTGATTGCCAGGGTGAATGTCTTTCTTCAGGTTCTGACCCGCCGTTTTGTGCTGATGTCCTTACTTCCATTTCAGTAGTTGCAATGTGCGTTTCTTTCTTTCTTTCTTTCTTTCTTTCTTTCTTCTTTCATTCTTTCCTTTTTCGTTAATTATTTCTTTCTTTCTTTCTACATGATTGTCTGTCTATACATTTCTTTCGGCCGGTCTATTGTCTGTCTGTCGTCGGCCGTTTGGTCTCTCTATTTCTTCCTTCTTTCCTTCTTTCTTTCTTTCTTTCTTTCTTTCTTTCTTTCTTTCTTTCTTTCTGTCTCTCTGTCGTGTGTAGTTCGACGTCTCGTGTATAGGGAAATGATTCAGTTCTACACACGAATACAGTTTATAACAAGGAAACAGATTAGTAACGTTTATGTATATTTTCATGTACAGCGTTTCATGTAATTGTAACAATGTAGGTTTCTTGTTAGTGTGTTGACGAAGGCTGTAACCACAACGTCCATTTTGTCTCTTGTGTTCTAATAGCCTTACCGATTCTACTTCTGGGTGGGTCGGTCGGTCGGTCGGTCGGTCGGTCAGTCTGTCGTTCGATCAGTTCGTTAGTTCGTTAGTTAGTTATCTAGTTAGTTCGTTTGTTCGTTCGTGTCATAAGTCGGGGTGCCCCACCGGCTAGATGAAAATATTATTCACTGGCGAGCAACCCTAAATAGTCAGAAACTGACTAGGGACAAAATCTATATGGCTGAACTACAGATTAAGCCCTGAATATCCAACGTACAGCTCCAAGTGGCTCGTTACAAAATGAAATGAACTGTGCTGAATATTCGCCAAGGAATGGGAAAGAGAAGGTTAGCTAAGATAGATGTTTAAGTCAATATATTAGTATAGACGACTATCTCAGTACAGGTTTTTCTCCCTGACTGCTCTCTTCCTTGGTGTCTAAGTGAACCCCCACCAATGTACACAACAACACGTGTGCACAATTGGAATTAAAATATAACGAGAGAACTATGAGTTACAATATTACAACATTTATTTACTAATCATAGACATCTGATGGTTTTTAATATGAGGATGATGAAATCATATAACATATTGTGATGAGAAACATTACGTAACTTTACTTGTTACTTCATCTATCTGGAACTGTGGTCCAGATCCCCACTCTCCAGTAGACTAAAAAAGGAAACAGCTTGCCGGTATTCTGACGATCCTGTCAGTCCTGACACTCCTAGTCTTCACTCGTCCTTGAGATCTACAACATAGGTGCTCCTTGTGAGAGCTTGAAAGAAAGTGAAGAATATGTTATATCTAGTTCTACATCAGCACAATCCTAATTAAAACATATCATAACACAAACATATACAATGACCAGTCTGGCCAAGTTTATCTTTCAGCTCTACTGCGTTCTCCGTCCTCCTTCTCCCTACTGTCGTTAGTCTGGGACGGGCTTTTCAATTGTCTCACACGCCTGTAATGATTACATTTCTGCCGCCCCATATCCATGTCGCTAATACAGAAATTATGTGTCGTACAGCCGCTTCGTCCCAAGTTGGGTTAGCAGCTCACAGGGTCGGTAAGGGTATTATAACAATGCCTGATCATCCGGGCTTGCAAGCCGTGACCAGTAGCTGTGCCAGGTTTGCATGCATTACCGTGGACGCACGCCCACAATACACTGAGAAAGTTTAGCACCATATACCCTATACCAATTGTGGGTAATGTCTGTACCATTACACCTCTTCTTCCAACACAATCATTGGCCAATGTGCCAATGCGCAGACAATAGCATAACACTTCATATTGGTAGGTTTGCATATGACAAATCAATATATCAAACATCCAATACACATAAACATATTGATTAAACTAGACATATTATGATACTTTAACATCATAGCATAATGCACTAGTTAGTTTATGAAATTACACATACATACATCCAACATATCCGTAAACATTATATTACTTCAAGATGGACATCTAATGATACTCAACATAATAGCATCAGGCATTATTAATGAGTACTAATATTGTATAGCTACAAAATGATATACAACAAGTCTAATTGAAGTGACCACACACAGACCAGCCATATTTGCTGAGCTGCCCGGTTTAATCACCACTTAGTTACTGCTGTTGTAAGAATTAAATAAATAGTCAGTTGACTATATTCTGTACAACAAATGCACACACCAAAAAGAGGCTAGTCTAGTTTAGAAAGAGATGGCAAGCATCTGCTACGACACCTCAAGTATATCTAGACAAGACCTGCCTTCCATAAGTTTCTACTTCTCAGAAGAGTACCACTTAAAGCACAATGATATTGAACACAGAACTTAGAAAAAAACACTCAAGTAACCTATGACAATGATAGTTCTTGCAATAACCTAGATCAGATATAGACTGAAAGTTCATATGTCTAAAAGACTGTTGCATAGTTACTAAGAAATCCTTCCTAGAAGCCAACATAATAATCATGCATATGACTACAAACATTGAGCTGGCTGCCTACCTGTTCTGAAGTCAGACTTAATCTAAAGGGAAAAAGTCTAGCAGGGGTTTTTATACCTAGCCTAGCAGTAGACACTTATCTCCCCGGAATTCCATTAATAAATTCTTCTTATCTCCCCCTGACGTTAATTGCCATTATCTCCAAGTCTGTCCAGTCATAAAAATTCTTTCTGCATGCACACTAGCCTTCACACCTGTGGGTCTGACCATTATTAGCCCCCTTAGACTTATCAGTGATTTCACACCTGGCACCTCTAGTATTCCTGCTTATCAGGTGTCATGCCTGGTCGGTTTTAATTACACAGTCCATGGAGTCTGCCATCCTGTGGGTGTAATTATCAGTTTGACCTGTAACACTTTGAATCTGGACTGGCTGGGTAGTTTGACTGGTGTCAAATTACACTTCTCAGATAGAAAGACATTCCTGATGGTTTGTTTACTTGCAGGCTTTGCAAGCTTACTCATGGCTAGCGGCTTTTTGTGAATAATCTTACCTCATGACTAGATAGCCTTGGAGTAGCGTGATTAATTCATTCTTTCTCAATTTGGCCTCTCAAATTTGGAGACCGAGAAAAATATTCTGGGATGTTAAGGCGGCATTCCACGACAGTTCGTTCGTTCGTTCCTTCGTTGGTTGATTGGTTGGTTGGTTGGTTGATTGGTTGGATGGTTGGCTGGTTGGTTGGTTGGATCGTTGGTTGGTTGGTTGGATGGTTGGTTGGTTGGTTGGTTGGTTAGTTAGTTGATTAGTTGGTTAGTTTAGTTAGTTGGTTGGTTGGTTGGTTGGATTGGTTGGGTTGGTTGGGTTGGTTGGTTGGTTGGTTAGTTAGTCGCGCTTCCAACTTCATGGCAACGGGTCGTCCGTATTATGCTCCGTTCCTGTGCCAGTAAATATCACACAAAAATGCTCCTCACTCCCCAATGTGAAAAGTGGAACAGACAGGAGTTTCGGCAAGCCAACAGTCCGCACAGGTATGCTGTGCATAATGCCGTCGCTAGAATGCCAACGCAAAACTCCTCCACGTAAAATACAATTTATCGTCGATGGAATCTGCAGTCACCAGAAAGACTTCATTGACCCAGATTTTATCCCACATGTATCGGTCTCTTTCCGCAGGGCGACCCGCTGAAAGTGCCGCACAAAGCACGAACTCCGTAGCTCCAGCGACGACTCCCAGGAGTCTCCTGAAAAATTAACTCTTGAACCGAAAAGGCAAACCAGTTAATTCAGGAACAACCGGCCATTGTTCCGAACATGCAGTTCACTCTGGCAAACAATAGTGGACAGATGTAAAAGCATTCCACATGAATCTCACAGCTCACAGTCTCGCGCCACGCACTCACTCAGTAACAGGGTGACGGAACCATGTACTGCCAGTCCAATATGAGTAAACTGCGAACGCAAACCATAGCCACAAGCATAAACATGCCAGAGGACTTAACGGTGCAATGCCTAACAAGCATATTTCTAAGACGGTATTCTGTTGTTGTTGTTTTTTTTTTTTTTTGGTTTTTTTAAGCAAAGCAAATTATGTCTTAATTAACTGTAAACAGCTACAATGTGGGAATTTCGCTTCAAACAAACACTTTTTGCCACTCTAAACTGTTTGTTTTTAATTTGTTTTCAAAATATTTTTTTTTTACATCTTTGTTTTTGCGAAGGTTCAGAATTGTTCCATTTATCTATTAGGAAACGTGATCTAACCAGTAACAAAAACATGAAAACAATTATTCTATTTATAATGTTTTGGGGAAATTCCTATCGTCTTCTTAGGGTAGACATTTTTATTTAAATACTAGCTGACCCGGCCCGGCTTCGCCCAGTCCTTGGTGGGGAGCATCTCATTTAATTCATATAAGTAGTCATATAAGTTCCCGTTCCCGTTACCGACTATCTGTCTGTCTGTCTGTCTGACCCGACCCGGCATCGCCCAGCTCCTGGTGTGGAGCATCTCATTTAATTCATATAAGTAGTCATATAAGTTCCCGTTCCCGACTGTCTATCTGTCTGTCTGTCTGTCTATCTGTCTGTCTATCTGTCTGCCTGACCCTGCCCGGCTTCGCCCAGCCCCTGATGGAGAGCATCTCATTTAATTCATATAAGTAGTCATATAAGTTCCCGTTCCCGTCTGTCTGTCTGTCTGTCTGTCTGTCTGTCTGTCTCTCCCTCCCTCTCTGTCTGTCTGTCTGTCTGTCTGTCTGCCTGTCTGTCTAATCATTTATTGGTTGCAGTTAGAACAACCTAGATAAACGAAGATCAACTTACAAAAAGCATTAGAAAGAGCACTTGAAAGGTCTTTACATCTTCCCCAACAATTAACTTGGGTAAATGGAGCGGCGGCAGCAGCAGCAGCAGAAGAAGAAAAAGGAGGAGTAGGAGCTGGGAGGAGGAAGAGGGAGGAGGAGGGAGGAAGAGATAGGCGGAGAGAGGAGGAGGAGGGAAGAGGAGGGAGGAGTAGGAGTAGGGAGGAATAGGAGGGAGGAGGAGGGATTAAGAGGAGGAGAGAGGAGGAGGAGGGAGGAGGAGGAA
This sequence comes from Cepaea nemoralis, assembly GCA_014155875.1. Classification (NCBI taxonomy): domain Eukaryota; kingdom Metazoa; phylum Mollusca; class Gastropoda; order Stylommatophora; family Helicidae; genus Cepaea; species Cepaea nemoralis. Next base: position 445,828 of record JACEFZ010026797.1, read on the forward strand.
GGAGGAGGGAGGAGGAGGGAGGAGGTAGAGGGAGGAGGAGGAGAGAGGAGGAGGAGAGAAGAAGAGGAGGGAGGAGAAGGAGGGAGGAGGAGGAGGGAGGAGGAGGAGGGAGGAAGAGGGAGGAGGAGGTGGGAAGGATGGAGGAAGGAGGAGGAGGAAGAAGAGAGGAGTAGAAGGGAGGAGGAGGGAGGAGGAGGGAGGAAGGAGGAGGGAGGAGGGTAGAGGAGGAGTAGGGAGGAGGAGGAAGAGGGAGGAGGAAGAGGAAAGAGAAGGAGGAGAGAGCATGAGGGAGGAGAAGAACGCAGGATGAGGGGGAGGAGGAGGAGGGAGGAGGAGAGGGAGAAGGAGGGAGATAGAGGAGGAGGGAGGAGGACGGCAGGAGAGAGGAGGAGGAGGGAGGAGGCGGGGGTAGGAGGAGGAGGGAGGAGGAGGGAGGGGGTAGAGGGAGGAGGAGGAGGAGTGAGGAGGAAGAGGGAGGAGGGATGTGGAGGGAGGAGGAGGAGGGAGGAGGAGGGAGGAAGGTAGAGGGAGGAGGAGGAGGGAGGAGGAGAGAGGATGAGGAGGGAGGAGGAGAAGGGAGGAGGAGGGATGAGGAGGAGGAGGAGGAGAGGGAGGAGGAGGGAGGAGGAGGGAGGAGTAAGAGGAGGAGGAGGTAGGTGGAGGAGGGAGACAAAGGGAGGAGAAGGAGGAGGAGGGAGGAGGAGGGATGAGGGGGAGGACGTAGGAGGAGGAGGGAGGAGGAGGAGAAGGGAGGAGGAAGGAAGCGGAGTGATTAGGAGGAGGGAGGAGGGCGAGGAGGTAGGAGGAGGAAGAGGGAGGAGGAGGAGGAAGGAGGAGGAAGGAGACGGAGGAGAAGGAGGGAGGAGAAGAACGCAGGAGGAGGAGGGGGAGGAGGAGGAGGGAGAAGGAAGAGGGAGGAGGAGGGGGATGTGGAGGGAGGAGGAGGGAGGAGGTAGAGGGAGGAGGAGGGAGGAGGAGAGAGGATGAGGAGGGAGAGGAGAAGGGAGGAGGAGGGAGGAGGGAGGAGGAGAGGGAGGAGGGAGGGGAGGAGGAGGGAGGAAGGGAGGAGGATGAGGGGGAGGACGTAGAATTAGAAGGAGGGAGGAGGAGGGAGTGGGAGGAGAGAGGAGGAGAAGGGAGGAGGAAGGAAGAGGAGTGATTAGGAGGAGGGCGAGGAGGTAGGAGGAAGAGGAAGGAGGAGGAGGAGGAGGAGGAGAAAGAGGGAGGAGGAGGGAGAGGGAGGAGGGGGAGGGGAAGAGGAAGAGGGTAGAAGGAGGAGGAGGGGAGAGGAGGAGGAGGAGGATTTTAACGCATATGCCTGTACATAACTGCAGCGAAAAGGTGGGTCTGTCTATCTATCTGACCCGGCGTGGCTTCGCCCAGCTCCAGGCGGGTAGCGTCTCATTAAATTCATACAACAAAAAAAGTAACTTAAAAGAATGTCCTTCCACACACCATCCATTATTTTTAATGAAAACTCTTTCTAATCACCTGCATGACTACAGTAACTTCTTAAGCATAAAAAGATGAGTTACAATGTTATGCATTGTGCATTATTTTTATGAAAACTTTGAAAATGCCTTAAAGATTGTATCATTATTTATTATAACTCATATGCCGGTACATAACTATGGACAAAGAGTTTATAAATCTTTGAAAACGATGCAACAATATGACTATAAGTTATACAGAAAAGTTATTAAAAGTTATGCCCCTTGAAATAACTTTTACAGAGTTAGGTCCCCTCGCTGTATATAAATTATAATGAAAAATTGAAAATTAAATAATATTCAGTAAGCAGCCGATTTCACACTAAAAAATATGACAGTTGGCTGCGCTGGAATGAAAGGAAGGCGTGTAGAAAATTTCATCTCAATCGGATGGGCCGTTCGCGAGCGCATAAAGGACATACGGACATACAGACAGACGGAGATCGCCTTTTATATATAAGACTAGCTGACCCGGCCCGGCTTCGCCCAGACCCTGGTGGGGAGCATCTCATTTAATTCATATAAGTAGTCATATAAGTTCTCGTTCCCGTTACCGACAATCTCGTCTGTCTGTCTATCTGTCTGTCTGTCTGTCTGACCCGACCCGGCTTCGCCCAGACCCTGATGGGGAGCATCTCATTTAATTCATATAAGTAGTCATATAAGTTCCCGTTCCCGACTATCTATCTGTCTGTCTGTCTGACCCAGCCCGGCATCGCCCAACTCCTGGTGGGGAGCATCTCATTTAATTCATATAAGTTGTCATATAAGTTCCCGTTCCCGACTGTCTGTCTGTCTGTCTGTCTGTTTATCTATCTGTCTGTCTGTCTGTCTGACCCGGCCCAGCCCATGGTGGAGAGGCATCTCATTTAAATATATAAGTAGTCATATAAGATCCCGTTCCCGACTATCTGTCTGTCTGTCTGTCTTGGGTAAATGGAGGAGGGAGGAGGAAGAGGGAGGTGGAGGAGGGAAGAGGAGGGAGGAGGAGGGAGGAGGAGGGGAGGAGACAGGAGGAATAGGGAGGAATAGAGGGAGGAGGAGGGATTAGGAAGAGGAGGGAGGAGTAGGGTGGAGGAGGAGGAGGAGGAAAGAGGGAGAAGGAGGGAGGAGGATAACGCAGGAGGAGGAGGGAGGAGGAGAGGTAGGATGGTGGGAGAGGGAGGAGGAGGAGGAGGAGGAGAGAGTAGGAGGAGGGAGGAGGCGGATGGGAGCAGGAAGAGGGAGGAAAAAGGAGGAGGAAGAGGGAGAAGGAGGAGGGAGGAGGGAGGAGAAGGAGGAGGGAGGCGGAAGAAGGGAGGAGGAGGGGGAAAAGGGGGGAGGAGGGAAGGGGGGGGGGAGGGGAGGAGAGGAGGGGAGGGAAAAGGGGGAGAGGGAGGAGGAGGGAAAGGGGGGAGAAGGAGGGGGGAGGAAAAGGGAGAAAGGGGGAGGGAGGG
>JACEFZ010026798.1:0-20497 GCA_014155875.1 Cepaea nemoralis
TTGCCCCAGGGGATTACGGCGGGAAGAAGAAGGAAGGACACCTAGGCCAATGCGGCATCTTTGGCATTTGATGTCTATGAGGGCTTCCAGGATAAACAGGAGACAGTGATGGTTTCTCTTGACCTGGAGGATGCGTATAACAGGGTCAGGTATGATCGGTTGATATTCATTCTGTTGGACATGGAGGTGACATTCTGTTGGACATGATTTTATGGACTTCTGACCCCTGTACTATTACATATGGGCTGCTTCACGGATCTGCCATGTCCCCAGGGCGCTTTCATGTATACACCAGCAAGGTCGCAGCTATCGAGACACCAGGTATTAGTAGAATCTTGACATTTGCAGATGATGTGTTGATGTACAGACAGTGAAGAGAAGGGAAAGTTTGGCTGAAGACTTACAGATGGCAATAAACAGAATGACAGAGTGGTGCAAGGACGCAGGGGCCGTTATAAACCCAGACAAGGCGTCGGTTGTATGGTACTCTCTGAATAACCGGATCGTGTAGGTAGATGTCCCATGTATTTTATTCCATGGGTGCCCTCTTTGTAGAGAGCGCAAATTTAAGTACTTGCGACTCACTTTGACAGGTGTAAGTCTTTTAAGGATCATGTGGAGGCTTTGGTGGTGAATAATTCTCTCAGTGCATCACTACCTAAAAATGGGATTCCTTGTGCTGCTTGGGCTTTGTTTACTCCCTTATATTCCGCATTTACACGGGGAGAAAAGTAGTGGACAGTCTCTCCAGCTCGCTGGCGTATTATAAGAAACGATGCCAAGAGCTCACTCAGGCTATTCTTCTCGCCATAGACTTTCAATAGAGCTTGCAGCATGGCTTCGGGGTCATCTTCTGATGCGTGAAGTTCTAGTTCTCTGCGGACAGGACTGGTAATACAGTCTAGGATGGTGTCTACCTGGTTGGCTTCCCCCAACATACCTGCCCGCCATACCTGCCTCACCTTCCTCATATATTCTTTCACTGTCGACCCTCCTTTCTCAACAAAATAGCGGACTGCCCTTCTTGACGGCACCACAATGTATCTAATGGCTTCAGTGGGCTCTTTTGTTCGAGCGTCCACTGGGTGGGGATCCTCGGTCCCTATCGACGAGCTTGCTGTAGAGTTTTTTTCCCCGTTTAGATGAGGCACGGGTGCTACTAGTCACCATCATGAGAGTGGCACTCCAAATCTGCTGATTCTCTGCTCCCAAGCCTTCCGCGTGTGTCACCGGCTCACCTGAGTTATACCGTCTCTACTTAACACTAAAAAATGGACCGACTACAGATCTACCCAAAAAAATGGAACAATCACTGGGCGGAGGATCAAACCAAAGAGAACAATCTTAAGGCTGCCAGTAACAACCTGGCAGGCTCGCCATCTTGAAACAGAGCTCTAAAAACAAAATGAAGAGTAATTCCTTTTGCCCCGTTGCATAAGGGTGGGTAGGACGCAACGCTGACCGTCTTATGGCCAAAGAAGACAAAGATGAAGAGGGAGAAGGAGAAACCCTAGCACCGTTCTCCCTGTTTACATGAAAAAGTATAGAATGAGACAGAAGATTCAGTGTTCTTTCAGGCAGAGGATTGTACTGAATACCCCCACCCCTTTACAGAATATTGCAACCAGGGTTGTGTCAGCCGCAGTGAACGCATACTTTACAATATAAATGGACACCATGAATGAATGACAAATCGAAAACAATAAAGACATAAGTTTATTGATGGACCTTTTTTTAAACTTTCTGAATATACAGGCATTGTGACAATAAAAAATATAAGTGTTATATAAATAATGTTTAGGAATGAAAGAAGAAAAACATATGTTTCTTTCTTTTTTTTAAAGATGTTTTTGATTTGACTAAGAACCCGGGTTGGCCAGGTACACAATCGTACTAGCTCATGCTGTAAATAAAAACATACGAAATTATAAATATATCTTCCCTATCATCAGACATTCAGTTATTTCGGCATAGGGGAATCTGCAGACTGCCACACCAGTTGAGTACATAAACAACACTCTCGTGACAAAAATATAGACATTGACTGTTCTTACTCATGTCAAACTAAACATTCAGGTATAATTAGGGGCGATGTTAACACTGGCTAGGTCTCCCTCCGCGAAACAAACAACACCCGTGTCGGTAACTGGACACCACATCCCAACATTAGTTAGACTCATGGACCTCAACCAACACAGAACCTTAGCATTGGCAGTCATCAGACATCCTTACACTGATAAGTCAAACCACCATCTTACATAATTTTCTAATATGGCCACACTCATCTAAGAAACCATAACAAACTTACGGCCTTTACACTGAAATACATGGTGTTTTGGTTTATATTAACCTATTGATCTTTCATGTAGTCCCATGTTCTTACTCACAGGATTCCCCTACTTTGGTGGGTTAGGGTCAGCAGTAAACACAATCTGTCACCCCATGACAAACTACAAAACAATTATTACGTTTACTGCTGTAAGATCAACAACTATTATTCCCTGTTGGTCAAATGCTATAACATGATGCCTTAATAGGGCAACACTAACATCCATAAGCTACAACATTATCCATCACCTCCATGGCAAACTACCTTCCTATTCTTTCATCGGCTACTGCACACACCAGCAACCATTGTTCTTCTTAATAGGACAACATCAACTGAATAAACTTGTCTACACAGCACATCAGACATATACTGTTTTTACTGTAATATTAGTAAAGACAGAGAATTTACAGAGGCACGGGGTAAATAATTTGTAAATTAACAGGAAAGTAGAAGGACTATATTTCTAAACTTATTTTTCATTTCCTTCTTGTTTCTTCAGCTGATGCTGATGTTTTAATGTTAAGGGTCTGCAATTTGTCTGAATAGTTGGAGCAAAATATCCCAGTAAGTGTTTACGTAGATTAAGTTCTGCGATCTGCTCAGACCTTAATCTGTGTCGGACGATTCCAGTAGGTTGATGATTGCTCTCGGTTGCATAAAATTCAATCCATCCTTTCTACAATAGTCCTCTTCCTCTTTCAACACATGGTCCAGACGTTTTTTCCAGTACCTTTTATCAATATTTAATAGCGCGGACAGACAGACAGACAGACAGACAGACAGACAGAAAGGTAGGTAGGTAGGTAGGTAGGCAGAAAGGTAGGTGGGTGGGTGGCTGGCTGGCTGGCTGGCTTGCTGGGTGGGTCGGTGGGTCGGTCGGTGGGTGGGTGGGTGGGTCGACCGGCAGGCAGGCAGGCAGGCAGGCAGATAGACAGACAGACAGACAGACAGACAGACAGACAGACAGACAGACAGACAGACAGACAGACAGACAGACAGACAGACAGACAGATAGATAGATAGATAGATAGATAGATAGATAGATAGATAGATAGATAGATAGATAGATAGATAGATAGATAGATAGATAGATAGATAGATAGATAGATAGATAGATAGATAGATAGATAGATAGATAGATAGATAGATAGATAGATAGATAGATAGATCCGTTTACTCAAGCCCAATGCATGCATTGTTCTTTTTTCGGAATTTGTAATAGTATAAAACAGTATTGCCGGTCTCTCTGGCCGAGGGGTACACCACTTTCTCCGTAATCCCGTTTATCACGCAGAGTCTCGTAGCGGGCGAGAACTGGGAGCGTTCGTCCTCCGCTGGTGACTTGCGATATAACTGAGGCGGCCGCTCAGAAAGCAATGGCAAACTACTGAGCGTAATCTTGCCAAGAAATCAACAGACAGCTGAAAGATGCTGATGTTGACAGCGATGTCCTGTAAAAGGATATGCGAATTTAAACCAAAAAAATAAATAAATAAAAAAGTATTACAACCACACGGAATGACACTATCCAGTGCCGTCCACCGGGCGCTGGCACGCAAATTATTCCTCCCCACGACGCTTGACGGCAGAAGTGGAAGATGATGATGATGATGATGATGATGATGATGATGATGATAATGATGATGATGATGATGATGATGATGATGATGATGATGATGATGATGATGATGATGATGATGATGATGATGATGATGATGATGATGATGATGATGATGATGATGATGATGATAATGATGATAAAACAGTTTCTTGCGATCAGCTTCTTGACAAAAATATGTGTACAACTTCATAGCGATTCTTTGAAGTGTACAATTTTGCATTAAAGCCCATTGAAAAATATTCACACATTTCAATGTTAGCGATAAGTGGTAAGATTTAAAAAAACAAACAAAACATATTAATCAGGTTTCATGAAATAACCCACATTTTGAGACACCTCTGAACAGTCTTAGTTTGAACAACGCGGGGGGTTGGCAAAAGGCCAATCCCGTGAAAACACGTACAATATTCAAAATTGAGCCCTGATTGTCTGGCTACGCTGTAATACATTTAAAATTATGAATTTCATGTAAGACTCGTAAATTATATATGTCATATAAACAAACTTTGAAATCTGCTGTAAAATCTCCAGAACAAAAATTGTTTTGTTGGGTGGACATAATGATAAGGTTATATACTAAATTTCATAATTTCCCCTCAGTTGGTTACTGAGATATTGATGTTTATATTGCGGCAAACAAATGTGGACATACTTTTTTTAAAAACAATATAAATACATTAACACACGCATGCCATATTTCTAATTCAGACCTATTTCCTTGATTGTGGACAAGATTATGATATAGCTGCCCAATGATGTACCTTGCCTTCTCCCTTCCCGTCTGTCTGTCTGTCTGTCTGTCTGTCTGTCTGTCTGTCTGTCTGTCTGTCTGTCTGTCTGTCTGTCTGTCTGTCTGTCTGTCTGTCTGTCTGCCTGCCTGCCTGCCTGCCTGCCTGCCGATCTATCGTTCTGTCGGTCGGTCGGTCGGACAGTGGGTCGGTGGTTCGGTGGTCGGTCTGCCTGCCAGCCGCCTGGCCTGCCTGCCTGCCTGCCTGCCAGCCTGTCCTTCTGTCTACATCGCAGTAACCCTACTTGTAGCAATCTATCTACATCGCAGTAACCCCACGTGTACAGAGAAGACCTGATAAGGCAAACTCACCTGTGAGCCAAGAGATGGTTATTCTTATAAGAAATTCCCCTTTTAAAAGTTCAAGCCTATTTTAATGCATTTATAACATATAATACAATATTGTTCTTCACAACAGAAATTCGCCACATCCGAGATCGCCTTAATTAAGCGGTTTGCACTATATTACGTTTCTACATTGCAGTAGCCCTCTTGAAACACTGATAATGTAATCTCGTCACTGTACTTCCTTACTATTAACTCGGCTAGCGGGTAGCTCAGCCTACTTTTACTCACAACGGAAGTCGCCACAGAGACATCTGTAGTAGACTGTGGAGATTACAGATACGCGTGTTACAAGCATCCTACAGCTAACGTGGTAACATGAGGGATAACAGATTCCTGATATTAGGAAACCTTGTGGGTCTTTAGTGCACAAATTTTATTGACCTACGCACGAAAGTGCAAAAATTTCACAGAGTACAATGTTGAATATTAAGTAAGTAAGTAAGTAAGTAAGTAAGTAAGTAAGTAAGTAAGTAAGCAAGCAACCAAGCAAGGAAGTAAGTAAGTAAGCAAGGAAGTAAGTAAGTAAGTAAGTATGTAAGTAAGTATGTAAGTAAGTATGTAAGTAAGTATGTAAGTAAGTAAAGAACTTTGCTAAGAATTATCATGCAAAGAGCTAGGAAGAAAATACAACCGGGATTAGGGGAAGAACAATGTGTGTTCGTAGAAGGCAAGGGTACGGTAAATGCTGTGTATAAACTGAAAACATTAATTGAACGTTCTATAGAAGTAAACAACGCTCTACATCGTTGTTTCATTGACTACACAAAGACTTTCAATAAAGTAAGATATGACAACATAATGAAGATGCTTGCAGATTTACAAATTGATGACGTTTATAAAAATAAACATGTATTGGAAACAACAAGCTGTCATATAGATTGATAATGAAGTAGATCAACATCAGCCTAGTAAGAGAGTTGTGCGACAGGGATGTATAATGTCTCGAGATTTGTTTTCCCTACACAGTGCACATATTTTTATAAATTTAGAAGATATGAGAGGAATCACATTTGCGAGTTATAACATCAATAACATTAGATATACAGATGACACAGTATTGATATACAGATGACACAGTATTGATATACAGATGACACAGTATTGATATACAGATGACACAGTATTGATATACAGATGACACAGTATTGATATACAGATGACACAGTATTGATATACAGATGACACAGTATTGATATACAGATGACACAGTATTGATATACAGATGACACAGTATTGATATACAGATGACACAGTATTGATATACAGATGACACAGTATTGATATACAGATGACACAGTATTGATATACAGATGACACAGTATTGATATACAGATGACACAGTGTTGATATACAGATGACACAGTATTGATATACAGATGACACAGTATTGATATACAGATGACACAGTATTGATATACAGATGACACAGTATTGATATACAGATGACACAGTATTGATATACAGATGACACAGTATTGATATACAGATGACACAGTATTGATATACAGATGACACAGTATTGATATACAGATGACACAGTATTGATATACAGATGACACAGTATTGATATACAGATGACACAGTATTGATATACAGATGACACAGTATTGATATACAAGATGACACAGTATTATATACAGATGACACAGTATTGATATACAGATGACACAGTATTGATATACAGATGACACAGTATTGATATACAGATGACACAGTATTGATATACAGATGACACAGTATTGATATACAGATGACCAGTATTGATATACAGATGACACAGTATTGATATACAGATGACACAGTATTGATATACAGATGACACAGTATTGATATACAGATGACACAGTATTGATATACAGATGACACAGTATTGATATACAGATGACACAGTATTGATATACAGATGACACAGTATTGATATACAGATGACACGTATTGATATACAGATGACACAGTATTGATATACAGATGACACAGTATTGATATACAGATGACACTAGTATGATATACAGATGACACAGTATTGATATACAGATGGACACAGTATTGATATACAGATGACACAGTATTGATATACAGATGACACAGTATTGATATACAGATGACACAGTATTGATATACAGATGACACAGTATTGATATACAGATGACACAGTATTGATATACAGGATGACACAGTATTGATATACAGATGACACAGTATTGATATACAGATGACACAGTATTGATATACAGGATGACACAGTATTGATATACAGATGACACAGTATTGATATACAGATGACACAGTATTGATATACAGATGACACAGTATTGATATACAGATGACACAGTGATTGTGACACAGTATGATATACAGATGACACAGTATTGATATACAGATGACACAGTATTGATATACAGATGACACAGTATTGATATACAGATGACACAGTATTGATATACAGATGACACGTATTGATATACAGATGACACAGTATTGATATACAGATGACAACAGTATATGAATAGACAGAGACACAGCTATTGAGATACAGATGACACAGTAATTTGATTATACAGATGACACAGTATTGATATACAGATGACACAGTATTGATATACAGATTGACACAGTATTGATATACAGATGACACATGTAAGATGATATACAGATGGACATCAGCTATTGATATACAGATGACACAGTATTGATATACAGATGACACAGTATTGATATACAGATGACACAGTATTGATATACAGATGACCACAGTATTGATATACAGATGACACAGTATTGATATACAGATGACACAGTATTGATATACAGATGACACAGTATTGATATACAGATGACACAGTATTGATATACAGATGACACAGTATTGATATACAGATGACACAGTATTGATATACAGATGACACAGTATTGATATACAGATGACACAGTATTGATATACAGATGACACAGTATGATATACAGATGACACAGTATTGAGATACAGATGACACAGATATTGATATACAAGATGACACAGTATTGATATACAGATGACACAGTATTGATATACAGATGACACAGTATTGATATACAGATGACACAGTATTGATATACAGATGACACAGTATTGATATACAGATGACACAGTATTGATATACAGATGACACAGTATTGATATACAGATGACACAGTATTGATATACAGATGACACAGTATTGATATACAGATGACACAGTATTGATATACAGATGACACAGTATTGATATACAGATGACACAGTATTGATATACAGATGACACAGTATTGATATACAGATGACACAGTATTGATATACAGATGACACAGTATATGATATACAGATGACACAGTATTGATATACAGATACACAGTATTGATATACAGATGACACAGTATTGATATACAGATGGACACCAGTATTGATATACAGATGACACAGTATTGATATACAGATGACACAGTATTGATATACAGATGACACAGTATTGATATACAGATGACACAGTATTGATATACAGATGACACCGTATTGATATACAGATGACCACAGTATTGATATACAGATGACACAGTATTGATATACAGATGACACAGTATTGATATACAGATGACACAGTATTGATATACAGTATGATATACAGATGACACAGTATTGATATCAGATGATACAGTATTGATCTCCCAGATGACCACAGTATTGATATACAGATGACACAGTATTGATATACAGATGACACAGTATTGATATACAGATGACCCAGTATTGATATAACAAGATGACACGTATTGATATACGAGGACACCAGTATTGATATACAGATGACACAGTATTGATATACAGATGACACAGTATTGATATACAGATGACACAGTATTGATATACAGATGACCACAGTATTGATATACAGATGACACAGTATTGATATACAGATGACACAGTATTGATATACAGATGACACAGTATTGATATACAGATGACACAGTATTGATATACAGATGAACACAGTATTGATATACAGATGACACAGTATTGATATACAGATGACACAGTATTGATATACAGATGACACAGTATTGATATACAGATGACACAGTATTGATATACAGATGGACACAGTATTGATATACAGATTGCACAGTATTGATATACAGATGACACAGTAATTGATATACAGATGACACAGTATTGATATACAGATGACACAGTATTGAATATACAGATGACACAGTATTGATATACAGATGACACAGGTATTGATATACAGATGACACAGTATTGATATACAGATGACACAGTATTGATATACAGATGACACAGTATTGATATACAGATGACACAGTATTGATATACAGATGACACAGTATTGATATACAGATGACACAGTATTGATATACAGATGACACAGTATTGATATACAGATGACACAGTATTGATATACAGATGACACAGTATTGATATACAGATGACACAGTATTGATATACAGATGACACAGTATTGATATACAGATGACACAGTATTGATATACAGATGACACAGTATTGATATACAGATGACACAGTATTGCTTGCAGCCACTGAACATGAACTGCTGACATTTAGTAGATGCGGACTTAAGAGTTAAACTGACAGTCTTTCAGGGGATTAGAAACCAATCAACCAACCAAACCAAACAACCAAATAATCCACAAACCAAACAAATACGCAGCCAACCACACCAGACCACACATCCAAATAAACCCACGAACCAAATATCCAGTCAGCCAAACCTGACCAAATAACCAACCAACCCACAAACCAAATACCCAGTCAACCAAACCAGACCAAATAACCAACCAACCCACGAAATAAATACCCAGTCAACCAAACCAGACCAAACAACCAACCAACCCACGAAACAAATACCCAGTCAACCAAACCAGACCAAATAACCAACCAACCCACGAACCAATTCCCAGTCAACCAAACCAGACCAAACAATCAACCAAACAACCAACTAACCCACGAAATAAATACCCAGTCAACCAAACCAAACCAAACAATCAACCAACCTACGAAGCAAATGCCCGGTCAACCAAACTAGACCAAACAGCCAACCAACCTGCCAGCATGCTGTCGCTTCCTCAAATGTGACGGAAAACAATATGCAACGAACATGTTGGTAAAACGAATGTCGGCTCAATTTGGAGCAACAGGAATAATGATCAACCTGTGAACCGTGATAGACGGAATCCAGACTAATGGCTGACAAAGTCCAATGCCGTTTAATGAGCATATAAATACAAGTCAACTTGCTATATCTGCCGGTGATTCCCTCGAAAGTGCCTGTCATTGCCAGGTCAGCATCCTAGCTATAGGATCACAAAATACTGAGATAAGTATATTACTGACTTGCATAACTAAAACCCATTGTCGTGATACAGATAACACGAAGTATCACCTTGAGGATGACCATTCTGTCCTTTCGTTGTTTCTCCTTTCGTCTAGATCGTGTCCTCATTTCCTTCACACATAGGATACATATCCATGTCCCTTATTGGTCCATCACTGGATTCATACTAGATACTAGCTCCAAGCCACTCCAATTTATGCCACAGCCTTCAACATATGACTTCTCCTTTCATGTCCTTTTCCCGTCTGTTGTTGTCAAACAACATCACCCCCTTGTTTACGTTGGTGCGCACTAGTGCCTATGCGTGCTTTTACCTATCGGGTTTTCCCGATCTTGTCTAACCATCATCATCATGTGTGAATACTATGTGGCACAACCCACGAACCTAATATCCGATCTACCAAACCAGACCAAACAACCAACCAACCCACGAAGCAAATACCCGGTCAACCAAACCAGACCAAACAACAAACCACACAGCCAAACAACCCACAAACCAAATACCCAGTCAACAAAACCAGACCCAACAACCAACCACACAACCAACCAAACCACGAACCAAATACCCAGTCAACCAAACCAGACCAAACAACCAACCAACCACGAAGCAATTACCCGGTCAACCAAACCAGACCAAACAACCAACCACACAACCAAACAACCCACGAACCAAATACCCAGTCAACCAAACCAGACCCAACAACCAACCACACAACCAAACAAACCACGAACCAAATACCCAGTCAACCAAACCAGACCAAACAACCAACCAACTCACGTAGCAAATACCCAGTCAACCATACCAGGCCAAACAACCAACCACACAACCAAACAAACCACGAACCAAATACCCAGTCAACCAAACCAGACCAAACAAACAACCACACTACCAAACAACCCACGAACCAAATACCCAGTCAACCAAACCAGACCCAACAACCAACCACACAACCAAACAAACCACGAACCAAATACCCAGTCAACAAAACCAGACCAAACAACCAACCACACAACCAAACAACCCACGAACCAAATACCCAGTCAACCAAACCAGACCCAACAACCAACCACACAACCAAACAAACCACGAACCAAATACCCAGTCAACCTTACTAGACCAAAAACCAACCAACTCACGTAGCAAATACCCAGTCAACCATACCAGGCCAAACAACAACCCACCCCACGAACCAAAACCCAGTGAACCAAACAATCCAAAAACGAAGCAAACAACCAGCCAACCAAATATTAAACCCAACACACAACCAACCACACAGCCCACAATCCAAACAAACAACTAACCAATCCAACAAACAATCAAACAACCAACCAAATATACAATTAAGCAACCAACCATACAAACAACCAGCAAAACAAGCAACCAGAAAATCAAACAACTAGCAGGGGTCCGCATGGTCGAATGGATAAGAACGCGCGTTCTTAAACATCCGGTATTCTGATGCCGAGGTAAGGGGTTCAACCCCTACAATTATACAGCCAAAGCCAATGGTCGACGTTTGGGGCAGGAGAGCCTGGCATATGATACCACAACATCCAGCTTAAGAATGGAGGTGGAGGCGGTCACTGCGGCTCTCCGCTGGATGGAGAATACGACACACACACACACACACACATCGTGATTTTAACTGACTCAGAAAGCATGCTGACGAGGGTGAGGACAGGCAGGCTTCGTGCGGATTGGCTTGCTTCTCTTCGGAGGTCACGGGTGACAAGCATCGCCTGGATCTTTTCTCCGGGGCATGCCGGTGTGCTGGGAAATGAACAGGCGGACAGACTGGCTAGCTCTGCAGAACTTGGTGGAGTATTGATACATGACAAGGCAGACGTGGTTGCGGCCTTGTGGGAGCACGTGCACACCTCGGAGGAGCAAATGGATTACAATGGTCTGGCAAGAATGAGACGGCGAGGAGTGACGAAGGGATCTGGCCGACGCTCAACGCTCAGAGGAAAGACGAGATGGACATATAATCAGATTGCTACTGGTACTATTAGTGTTGGAACTCTTCGCAGGCTGCTGAGGATGGGGACGGAGCGCTTATGGGAATGCCCCGAATGATGTGATGTCGATTCCTAAATCAATCAATCAATAAACCCCTACAATTGACAGTTGGGCTCAAATATTGACCTCTCGTCCTTGACTTGGGGAAGTAAATTACTAGTACCTCTGAAGTCGGAGTGGGTTCGCCTGATGGCGAGGGAGACTGTTAATAGGGAAAGCCTACACGCAAAATTTAGTCCAACACTATTAGAAGTAGTTGTATGGACTACGCTTGAGTTCAAAACAAGCGAGCAAAAAAAAAAAAAACTAGCAAAACAAACAACACGAGGAATCAAACAACCACACAAACAACTAACCAAACGAACAAACAACCAGCACAACCATCTCCAACAGTATATGTATAAATTCGTGTGTTGACCCCTTTCCGTGCCATGACCCAAAACCGTCCAGAATTTTCTCTATTCCGCTGTTTTCCTCTATCTCTCTTTCCACAAAACTTTCCAGTTGGCACAACATGTATCAATTTTTGCTTTCTCATTGTGAGGCCAAAAATAATGACTGCCTCTTTGTGATAGTTAGTTAGTCAGTCAACAGATCATCCCCATTGCACATCGAACCATTCAGTCCATAAGTGCTCGGATCCCCTCCTCAGTAAATCCATAAGTGTGTAGCAGCTGACGACACCAGTTCGATATGTCCGCCTGGAACAGCGATGCCCTGCAAGTGCAGGCATTAAGAATAATGACACCAGTGCAGCTTGTAATCGTTAACGTCTATGCGCGAAATGGGAAGGTCGACGTGCGACAATGGCAGAGTTTGTTCGATATGGATGAAAGGCATATCATCTACTGCGGGGACTTCAATGCCAGAGGCAGTCAATGGGGTAATTGCATCACCAATAGACAGGGAGAAGATTTGGAGGACGCCCTGGCATCTGCTGCCCTAATCTGTCTGAATGATGGGAAGGTCACTAGAATGGCCACTCGACCAGGCGACTCTGACAGCATCATTGACTTGGCTCTGGTGTCGCCCACCATCGCACCAAGGTGCCGGTGGGGCACACTGGGATACCACGATAGTGACCACTACCCTTGTGTCATCCTGATCAAGAAAGACGGGGCCATGAGTCAAAGAAACAAGACCAATGCCTTCCCGTACGACACCACTGGTCAAGACGCCATAAGCAAGATCAGAAGAAGGAAACTAACTTCCTCCCGTAGGAGACAAGAAAGATGGCTGCAGCCACCATGGTGGAATGGAGAGGTCGAGAAGGTGTGGCTGGGAAAGAGGCAGGCTGTCAAAGACTGGCAAAAGGCCAGAAAGGCTAACATGCCACAGGTTGAGTTGGCGAACCTGAAGACTGAGGTCGTTAGGACGACGACTTTATTCAAATCCTGCGCCAAACAGGCCAAGGCCGACAAATGGGACGAGTTCTGCAGGAAGGTGTGCTCCGAGCAATCTCTTACGACATTCTGGCGCCTCCACAAGAGCATGAACGGTGCTGCACAACGTAGGGGTATTCCAGACTTTCAAGGCACAGACCTCGCATGGAAAAAGTCGGATGCGGATAAAGGTAAGGCCCTTCTTGCACGCTATATAGAACAGACTGACCAGAAAGACGAGCCCGCCAGACAGAGGACCACAACAACACTCTCTCAGTTGTGCGAGGGGGTCGGGACAGACGAAGAATGGACAATCACAGTTGACATATTGCGTGCGATGCTCAAGAAATCACCTAACACCGCCCCAGGCCCAGACGGCATCCGATATGGTGACCTAATGGTGATATCAGATGATGACATGGAAGAACTGGCCGGAGAATTCAACACCAGTATCCAGAGGGGTCAGGTCAAAGAAGAATGGCTACACAGCTACCTGCTGCCGCTGCCAAAACCGAACAAAGACCACTCCAAGATAAGCGGCTACAGAATCATTACGATGCAGAATACTGTTGGCAAGCTACTGGAGAAAATTGTAGCACACAGACTTGCTTGGGACTTGGAACAGCTCGGCTGCTTCCCGCCCACACTTGGAGGATACAGACGCAACAAAGAGTCATGGCTGAATGCGGCGGTCTTTGCTCAAGATGTTTACGAAGGATTTCAGGCCAGAGAAGAGACATGTGCGGCCGCCATAGACTTAGAGGACGCATATAACAGAGTATCTTTCGAGCACTTGATGCAAAACCCTCCTCAGACTGAAAGTGCACCCTCACCTTGTACGATGGATAGCTGCAGTTCTACTCCAAAGGAAGGTGGTGCTAAGATGCGGGAGTTGGTCTTCTGAGCCGATAACGATATGTCCAGGATTGCCGCAGGGTTCACCACTGTCACCTGTACTATTCAACGTGTATACGGTGCCGATCACTGAACAACAGTTGGATGGGAGGGGTAGGACTCTATCATTCGTTGACGACATCCTCGTGTATCGACAGGGTCGAGATAGACAGGCGGTTGCCAACTATATGCAGGGCGAACTAGATCGAATTTCCTCATGGTGTGCTGATGCCGATGCCCTTGTCAACCCTGCAAAGGCAACGGTTACATGGTTCTCACTAAACAACCATATTGTGAAAACAGACCTGCCGGCAGTAAGAATGGATGGGAGCATTCTGAGTAGAACCCAGTCAATGACATATCTTGGCGTGAGGCTTGATCGTAGCCTGTCCTTCAGAGATCATGTCGATTATGTCATAACGAAGGCTCGAAAAGGTTTGGCAGCAATGAGAGTCATGGCGACTGCCAATATCGAGCAAAGACTGCTATTACTTCTGTTCCAAGGACTTGTGCTTTCACGCATCGAGTATGCCCTGGCCATCCTCACTGTCAGCCCTACACAGATTGGAAGACTTGAAAAGGTACAAAACGAAGCCATGCGCATCATTTTGGGCTGCACGAGAGACACCAGCTGTGTAGCAATGAGATACCTCCTTGACTTCCCGACAATGGAACACAGGATCAAGATCTGGAGAGCTCGTGCATACTTAAAAATAAGTGCAGATGAGCAGCACCCTCTGCATGACGCTGTATTCAGAGAAAAGGGTGACAGGCTAAAGAGGGGCAAATCATGGATGGGTCGGGCGGAAGATGTCGTCGGACAGGTCTGCAGTCTTACCAGTATCAACCCCGGCAAGGAATGGGTGCCGGTGCCTCCAGCTTTAAGTGTACCTTCTCCTGCATTATCACACTCGACAGACGGTGCAGAGAGCAGAACCCTGCCGCTGTCAATGCAGAGGTTAACGCGCTCATCTATGATCACTCAGATAGCCCCGAAGTGCTCATCTATACAGATGGATCTGTTGTAAAGCAGCAGAGAAGTGCGTGGGCATTTACAGCCCGTTCAGCGGGCCGAACCGTTCAAGAATCCAGTGGTGCCCACTCTATGACCACGAGCAGCATGACGATGGAGGTGATGGCAGTTACACAGGCTTTCATATGGCTGGAATCACAGCATTATACCAACGTGTGTGTACTAAGTGATTCAATGAGCATGATTCAGAAGGTCGAAGCTGGATCTGTACGTAGACAGTGGACTGAGTCGCTGCGGAAGTCTGTTGTCCGCAAAGTCACCTTCATCTTCGTCCCGGGACATGCGGGAGTCGAGGGAAATGAACGAGCTGATAAATTGGCTGGCTCTGCACCCCCTGTAGATGGCCAGCCCATGGATCGTGCCGATGTTATTAACGCCCTTAAAGATATGGCGAGAACAGAGGATTTTGACGCCAGTGATTCCACATCGCTTCCAGGATGAAAGACCTGGGAGTAAGAATCGGCACAGCCAGACGCGAGAGGTACATCGGGAAAACAAAGCGCCTCGTCAACCAACACAGAACTGGCACTATTAGCCACCGGACGCTGATGCATATGCTGGGGGGAGGATCTGAGCACCTATGGACATGTCCGGAGTGCAACGAAGATACCCCAACTGATAACTAACTAACTAACTGACACCAGTTCTGTGTTGGTTTATCAATCTTCTTTGGCTTCCCGCGTAGTGTTCTTGTGTGGCCCCACCTCTTTTAATTTGCTGTTCTCGCAGTCTGACCATGGTTGTAGATTCACAGTCATCACTTGGTTCTCGCAAAAGTCTCACTTCTCGTAGAGCATTAAGAATGTCAGCCTGGCCCATGGCTCGTCCACCTTTTACAGTAGCCTTGCCTGCAAGCTTGTCAGCCCGCTCATTTCCTCGTACACCTGCATGCCCTGGCACGAAAATGAAACTAATCTTTGCCAGCCGACACCGTTCCAGAGACATCAGCCACTCTCTTCGGATCCACCCCATCTCAATCTTCACATTGAGTCACTAAAGAAACATGCCCTAATGAATGTCTGTGTCTCGAGTCGTGTTATTGCTTTACTTACTGCCATTACTTCCATAGTCATTCTACTTGTAGTCAAAGCAAAAGCACCAGAACCTTCTTTCACAATTCTCCCTCCGGTCTGAGCCGTAAAAGCCCATAAACTTCTCATTCGTCGAACGACCGACCCATCTGTAGTAAATGACAGCATCACCCGCCAAAGAATTCTCGAAAATCAACGCTTGTACTTCCGCCTCCACAACAGCCGGATTTTCTTCTCTGCATTTTCTGTCTAGTTGCATGCAAGCTGAAAAGGACGTGCAGAAATTTGTTGGCATTCGTACCCACTTCTCGCCAGGTTCTAAGTCCTCAAGTGAACACACCTGTTGAAGAATGTCTTCGGGTTGACCGATCCACGACTTTCCTCTTTTTAACCTGCTGCCCTTTACCTTCTTAATTTCACTGTACAGTGGGCGTTGTATGTTCTCGTTGACTCTGAGGCAGGCACGTGCTCTGCAAATTTGTATTCTGTCCCCAATAGTTGGAAAATCAAGAAGGTAGCGCATCGCCCTGCATGCTGTATCTCTTGTATATCCGAGAATAATACGCATAGCTTCGTTCTGTATCCTTTCCATCTGCTTACGGCTGATAGTCAGGATCGCCATCACATACTCCAAAACAGACAGGACCAGACCCTCGTAAAGAAGACAGTTTGCCGCCGCCATCACCCGTATCGCAACCAAACCTCGCTTGGCCTTTGTTATCACTCGGTCTATGTGCTCATGATAAGCAAGACTTCGATCAAAACGTATCCCCAGGTAGTTCATTGTCTGCGTTCTTTTCACCGTCTCTGAACTCAGATTTACAGTTGTTGTTGGAGTGTTGACATTATGATTATTCAACGCGAACCAAGTCACTGTTGCCTTTGTTGGGTTGACCATTGCCCCAGCCTCAACACACCAAGTACTTATGCCATTTAGTTCTGTTTGTAGATCCACAGCAACTCGATCTCTATCCTTACCCTGACGATACAGTAACACATCGTTGGCATATGACAATGTCCTCCCCGGTCCTCTGATCTGCTCGCCGATAATTCTCACAGTGTAGGTGTTGAACACCATGGGGGATAATGATGATCCCCGTGGCAGGCCCGGATTTATTGTTGTTGGTTCAGATTTCCAACTGCCACATCTAAAAACTACTTTCCTTTGGGAGAGAGCTGCGGCGATCCAACTAACAACGAATGGACTTAACTTGATTTCAAGAATCTGAAACATAAAGACATCCAATGGTACTCTGTTGTACGCATCCTCAAGATCAATCGCCGCAGCACATGTTTCAATGCCTGAATGGAAACCTTCTTAGACATCATGGGCAAAAACTGCTGCATTGGTCCAGGTTTCTCTTTTTGGACGATACCCTCCAAGATAGGTTTGGTGGAAAACAACCTTGCCTCTCTAGCTGACTTGATATTTTCCTGGCAATTAGCTTCTCAAGCAGCTTGCCTATTGTATTTTGCTTGGTTATTACCCGATATCCCTGAATTTTTGTGTGGTCTTTGCCAGGCTTCGGCAAGGGAATCAGATAGCTGTGTAACCACTCTTCCTTGATGCTAGCACTCCCTATACTACTGTTGTACATATCTGCTAGTTCCTCTAGCTCGTTGTCGGTACACATATTGAAGTCGTCATACCTTTTACCATCTGGCCCTGGTGCGCGGTGTTTTGTTTGTCGAAACAGCCCTGATCTCTTTCACTGTCACTGTGTCTTCAACTGCAATGTTCTGGTCTTACACCTATCTGAGGTAACCGCCTTGGCAACATTTCGACCTCTCATGTATGTCTGGTTGCTCTGCTCTAGATAGCGTTCAAAAAGAGCTTTGCACTTATTTTCGTCAGACCTCTGACAGATAAGGTCAGCACTTTGGAAGTCAGGAACACTCTTATTCTTGATTACCCCATTCATACTTTTATGTAGTCTCCAGAACAATTTCAGCGACTTGTCTGTGCTTATTCTTTGACACAACTCTGCCCACTTTTCACTTGTAACCAGGTTTTTGAAATAGCTTTTGTGTCCATCTCTCTTTCCAAGTGCACGATAAGATTAGGATGGGCAATTCTGTTCTTCTTGGCGTTTTCCAATTTCCTTACAGCACCACGTTTATCCATCCAGGCCTTTTCCACATCATAATTCCACCAAGGTGGCTGCTTCCAGCTTTTTTTTCCTGCCATGATGATTCCTGTGCTTGTCTCGCCTTATTTTATCCACCACATTTTGCCCTGAGATGTCATACTTGACGGTCTTGACTGTTGACTTGTGCTGCCTGGTTCTGTTGTTCTCCACCAATAAGCTGCAAGGATGGTGTCGCTGCCATGGCGCCCGAGGACACCCCATCCACTTACTGTAGTGAGTGAAGGAGAAACCAGCGCCAGGTCAATAACACTGTCCTCATCACCTGGACGACTTGCTTTCCTGGTGACACAGCCACTGTTGATACAAACAAGACCTCTTTGTGATGCTTGTGATAGGTTATCGTTGCGTCTTAGCCTCCCTAAAAATTTCCAGATTCCTCATTTTGGCTGTCCAAGGAATTTTCAGCATTATTTTATAAAATGACATCTCCAAGGTTTCCATGCATTGTTTGTACATTAAAAATTTTTAAAAAAATCAAAATCAAAATCACACACACACACACACACACACACACACACACACACACACACACACACACACACACACACACACAACATTTTGAAGATGTTGCATTTTTGTATAAATATAATACAATAACCGGCATATGTTGCACGCCAATCGCTGTCATTTCATAATACGTTGTCCTAATATGTAACAAAATAGGACATGAAATGGGAAGCCATGCTGGTTTGTTCTGGGGAAATGTACAAATAATGCAATGATTACATTTTGAAAACATTAACGAAAAGGGCTATTGAAATACAGACGTATTCGTGTACGTGCTCGATAGATTTTGTCAAAGCATTTGATACACGCACATACACGCACACACACACTCACACACACACACACGCGCACGCACGCAGGCACATACGAACGCTCGCGGCACGGAAGCGACCAGCAAGCACACACTCATTTACTTATACACATACACGCTCACTCGCTCAGACACCCCCACCCATACACACACACATACAGACACACACCCACTCACTCTTACACTCACACAGACACGCACGCACGCACACACACTCACACACACACAACATATACAGTTATCTACTGCCTTAGTACCTTGCGGTGTAGGATAGGGTTAAGGGGAAGGGGAGTCTTTAGCCTGAGGAATTAAGGCCGCCTTGGCTAGTTCAGTCGCTGCGAACTGCGCAGGTTTAGGTTTTCTTTTTGCCATCATATACAAATAATCAAAATGCAAGAACAACAACATAAGCACCCAAGGGAAACTATATATATATATATATATATATATATATATATATATATATATATATATATATATATATATATATATATATATATATATATATATATATATATATAAAGACAATGTATGTATGTATGTCCTTTCTAAGTTCGCGAACGGTCCATCTGATTAAGATGAAATTTTCTACAGATGTTCTTCTCATTCCATGGCAGCCAACTGGCATAGATTGTTAGTTTACAAACAGTTATTTACGTAATAAAATTTAATTTTTTTAATTACATTATAATTAA
>JACEFZ010026799.1:0-30627 GCA_014155875.1 Cepaea nemoralis
GTGGGAGCTGGAGACACAGGGCAGCAGAGTGTGATGCACAACCAGCAGATGGATCAACGAAACAACACTAAAAGGGAGATTACTTGTTTCAAATGTGGAAAGAATGGGCATATCAGCCATCAATGTAGGATGAGAGAAACAGAGCACTCAAATGCAGCGCAAGTAATTGAGACGCTGAACAATGAAGATTGTAGTGGGTGCAAACCTCTTTTTGAAAAAGACAGTCAGCCAGTCCTAATATGTGGTCATACAGTAAAAGCAGGATCAGCGGTGCATGAAGGAGGAAGTCTGAAGCTGCATCAGGGATTTGTCAATGATAGACCAGCGTTAACAATTAGGGATTCCGGATGTACGTCTATCGGAGTGAGGAGAAGTTTAATAGATCCCTCGGAGTATACAGGGAAAAAGATTAGATGCATAACATTCAACGGCACAGTAGAGTTCTACCCAGTAGCCATAATAACAGTAAAAACACCATATATCACTGGAAGAGTGACAGCGTGTGTTCTGGACTCACCAGTGGCTGATTTGATCATAGGAAATGTTATAGGAGTGAAAGATTGTACAGAAGAGGAAGTAGTTTATTGGGACCGAAAATATAGTGTAAGCAGTAACGAGGTAGTTACCACAAGAGAACCTAAATTAGAGAGGATAGCTGAGGTAGAAGAGGCACTTGAAGTAGACACAGGAACTCAGGACAAGGATAGTACAGCTGAGCAGGTGAGAATGGATTCCAAATATAGTGCTAGTGGCTCCCAGAGACAAGATACTACTCTGAACAAATGTTCCCAAGGGTGTAGGAGAGTAGAACATAGGCAGTCAAAGAAAGGTAGAGGGTGCTTCGAGAGGAAGAACAATGTTCTCACTCGCAGGTTTTCAGATAGCAGAACTGCACGTGGGCAAGCAGCAGTACCTGTAGCACAGAGAGACCGATATACTAGAACAGCTCAGGATAGTGCATGTGCAGGGCACATAGGCAAAAGGCATATGCAGCAGAAAGCAAGGTGCCAGGTATATGGGCCAAGATTGAATAAAGAGCTCAGACTAAACAGAGACTCAAGTGTAACGGTGCAATATGCAGATAGGAAAGTTGAGTCAGGTCAAAAGAGTTTTCGCGACATTACTGACCCAGGGCTAGGGATAGCAAACAGATGTTGTAATTGTAGAGGTACCATGAGTCATGGGTACATGAAAGGTAGACACAGCATCGACAGGAATCAGAGGTGGGTTAATGCAAGAACAGAACCACCTGATATAGGGTCGGTACACAAATAGTATTGTGGGGTCGTGAAGTAGTAAGAGACCTGTGGGTACATAAGTATAATGATTTTCTATGATGTATTATTATTATGATGTGATGTATTAGTTCATGCATTGATACACAAGATAGATGGTTGTATTTATGTGTGATGAATATAGGAGTGTACTATGAGCATTTGATGTATTATGTAGTGTGGTAGCTAGAGTAAGGTGCAGCCATACTTAGGGCTACCCAGGCTATATGTCTGGGTCACATATTTAGTAAGTTTTAGTCTCCCAATGTTTGAAAACGAAGTTTTCTTTTAAGAGGGGGGTAATGACATAAGCCTGGGTCACTGACATTGAGTTGAGTGACCGGGCAGGAGGAAGAATGGAGATGAGAGGGGGAGACAGTAAATTGACTGATCTGGCTACGAGGAAAACAATCAACCCTCAGAAATAATGGGGCGGATATGAGTGGAAATCCCCAGGGGGGGGGGGGGATGGGTCGAGGGAGAGTTGTGTGTTGTGTGAAGTCAGGCGACTGGAAAGTCAGTCAGAGAAGAGACCGACTGCGGGTCAGGTCGTTTAAGAGAGAGCTCCGCGGTGTGTTGTTCTTCTAGTTGTGAAGACAGGCCTGAACCGAGAGTGGGTTCTGTATTGAGTGTAGGCCAAACCCCAGAGTGGGTTCTATAGTTGAGCAGTGGCTCCAACCCAATGTGTGGGTTGTATTGTGTGAGCTCCAGCCGAGGATTGTAGCTGGATTACCTGTCTTGTGGACTGAGATTAGAGGCCAGCCGTGAGAAGGCATTGATGTGTGCTGGTTAAATTGTGAGGAGGATATTCATATTCTATGGATTACGTTATGTTTCTGGATGTATAAACCTGTTCCGTTTGTCCGTCTTATTTTTGTAATAAAGGATTATGTGCGCCAACGGAATCTTGTTGAATGCCTGGTGAATATGCACTGCGGGGGTGAGTTACATTGCAAGACAGATATCTCCATTGACACACCATGAACATCGTTACCTAGACAACGACCATCACACAAAACTTATCATCAATATCATGAACAGTATCATCGTGAGAACTTCGTGATATCATTATCATCAAGAGAAACGTGTGACATCTGGGGACTGTCCTGGCAAGAACGACGGGGATATATTGAGAAACCCATTGCATTATAGACAGTGTTGTCATTCTGAGATATTTGTGGGCTCTTCGCTGAGAGAGGAGTTATTATCTGTGACTACGTTCCATCAAGCCAGACATCGTTGATTCAAGAGGTTAATGTGAACTCTTCGGTGTGTGCGCCAGATAATTCACACAGACAGACGGGATTAATCCAGAAGGGAGTGGGAATATCCAGCGTGTGTGTGTGTAAGACGCCACATCGTGAAAAAAACTGTCAGCGCGCGGGGAGGGTACGCGGCGGAGGTCACAGGCGAGCAGTCAGTTCACGTCAAGTCCACTACAGGTAAATTAACGGCGGTCAGCACGCATAAACAGACGAGGCGGGGACGCCAAAGAATTAACGCAGGACAAATCGACCGGGAGAGTCGATTGCAGTAGCAGGGGTGTGTAGTCACGGACAGCACAGAGAAAATGTCGCGGGGACAAAACGGTGTTTGCAACAAGTGTGGTCAGTCCTAGTGTGTGTGTTTGACAGGATTGAACCAAAGATTGGAGACAGCGAGCAATTTCGTCTCAACATATGGTGTGTGTGTGTGCTGGAGGCAAGCGCACTGTGTTGTTGCAAGTTGACTGGTCAAGATTTTTCGACGCAGTAAATAGGACGGGTGGGTACACCAGCGTCCAGGTACGAGGGGAAAGTTACGTTAACCCCCACCACAGCCGTGCTAGGGCAGCAGTGGAAAGTTACTGGGAATTTCCACAGGAGATCGGGATAAACAAGGTTGTTTTGAAAGAAAGCCAGACTTGATGTTTCGTCTTTGTTCAAGCCTTTGTCATCATTATTCTGTTATGAGCAAACAGTTTTAACTTATCGTCATCGCAACCATGGTTGTACTTCTTTGCCGATAAGGATTTATATACCCAAATTTAAAGCGCTGAACATTGCCTGCCATTCTCCTTTTCTTTTTGGTGAATCTTGTCGGGTAACGAAAATCCATAACATTAATGATACAGCGAAGCGCCATCTCCGCAACGAAAGTAACAACATATCGAGAGAACACTTTGGATTATTACAGTGGTACCACCACGTACAGAGAAAGTACAATAACGTTACGGACTGTGTCGAGACAGAACAGTTTGGATATCACTATCATCGTCAACTTTTCTCGACAGTTGGAACTGGTGATCACCACGTGAATTCACGAACCACTCTACAAAACAACAAGTCGCTTTGAAATCTAGCGTCGTAAACATTTCGGAGAATTTAATACAGACATTTCCAGCATATTGTGAAAAACTATTAACAGCAAAATAAGAACTTTTGGCGACGGATTAATAGGCCCATATTTGTCGGCCAACCAGTTACACATTATTATTTTTTATTGTTTTGCTCCCATCGTCATATTTATTGTTGTCGGGTGTTACGCAATTATTTGTATGTGGTCCAGTGTTTGTCAAGAGTAGGGGATTTGTTGGGGTGTTTCTCGAGAGTCGGGATACAGCACAATAATTTATTTGTCTTTCTGGTGCTTACGATATTTTTGTAAGAAAAACGTTAATGAGTTGACGTATCGTGCAGGGGCATTGAAATAGTCTTAACCAATATCTAGAGCCGAGTTGTCTGACGTCAGATCTGTGTATATTTTCAGTATATATTCTTTTTCTTTCTCTCTTTCTTTTCGTTATATTTACATATAATATTTGTTGTGTTCGGATATATGTTTTTATTGTGATCTTTCGTCATTTCTGCTGTCTAGTGGTCTTGGTCAATTTATATTTTTATTTTACGCGCACTGTGGATGTCTCTACACAAGCTTGTGGTTGTTACTGTGGTTTATTTCTGTGTCATCATCGTCTCCGTGTACTCAGCTTGTGAAGTCTAGCGTTGGATAGTCATCACTTAGTATTATCATCCATTTGTTTGTATATGTATTGATATGTATGTTTAACAATATTTCCAGGGACTTTATGAACTTTTGGTCATAGATATATAGATATAAGGGAGTATAGGTGATACTTCCCTACCTCACTACCTAGTGCTAATAGAGTGACTGGGTGAGTACAGAGTGATATTGTAGCACTACGGATTTACGTACACAGTGAGTGCGGGTGTACTTAGGCAAGTGACACAAAGACTAACAGCAGAGTCTGTACATTTATAGTTGGCTGATTCACAGCAACGTGTCCACAAGTACAAGATGCCTACTTTAATGGATTATATTGAAGCAGGTGAAAGAATAGGCCTGAAAGGTAAAGAGTTACAAGAGTATGCCGAAGCAAAAGAACAACAACAGATTGAAAGAGACCAGAGACAAGCCGAAAGAGAACAGAGACAGGCAGAACTCGAGGACAAACGTCTACAGGAAGTAAAACTAGCTGAAATAGAAAACAAGCGTCTACAGGAAGCGACACAAGTAAAATTAGCTGAAATAGAAAACAAGCGTCTACAGGAAGAGACACAAGTAAAATTAGCTGAAATAGAAAACAAGCGTCTACAGGAAGAGACACAAGTAAAACTAGCTGAAATCGAGTTAAGAAAACTAGAACTATCTTCGAAAGGTCAAAGTGAGGAAAGCAGAAGAACGTCGCAGTCGTCACAGAGATTAAAACTGCCATACTTTACGGACCGAGACAACCTTGAATCTTATTTGGACAGATTTCAAGCAAGTGCGAAAGTGTTAGGCATCCCCGAAGAACAGTATGCTATTAGACTAGGAGAGCTGCTTACGGGCAAGGCACTAGACACCATGTTCAATTTACCTGTAGAAGAAAGGAACAACTACACTATCTTACGTCAACGTTTGCTGACTAAGTTCCAACTCACTGAGCATGGATATAGAACAAAGTTTAGACATTTAGTGCCAGAGACAAATCAAGATTTCACAGACTTTGTTAACACTGTAAAGAATGCATTTAAAAATGGATGGAGCTTGCAGAAATAGGGAAAGATTTTAATAAATTAGTAGATCTAATGTTAAGAGACAAGGTTGTATCTGCATGCAATTCTAATTTAGTGGCGTTCTTTGAGGAACGGAAGCCAAAGGACATAGACACAATGTCTCAGTTAGGGCAAAACTATATGACTGCACATCCTAACGTATCTATTGGGAAACTAATGAGTGAGGAAATAGTCTGTGCAGCGTACACTAAACAGGACCAGAATCCAGTCATCAGACCATGGGCGAAAAGCGTGGATTCGGCACAGAAAGGTGAGCAGCAAGAACTTCAAGACAATGGTTTCCGAGGAAACAATGTTGGTAGAGTAGGACGGTACCCATATAGAAGAGGGAACTTCCAGAGACGTCCAAATTATGCCGGATGTTGGAATTGTGGGAGCTGGAGACACAGGGCAGCAGAGTGTGATGCACAACCAGCAGATGGACCAACGAACAACACTAAAAGGGAGATTACTTGTTTCAAATGTGGAAAGAATGGGCATATCAGCCATCAATGTAGGATGAGAGAAACAGAGCACTCAAATGCAGCGCAAGTAATTGAGACGCTGAACAATGAAGATTGTAGTGGGTGCAAACCTCTTTTTGAAAAAGACAGTCAGCCAGTCCTAATATGTGGTCATACAGTAAAAGCAGGATCAGCGGTGCATGAAGGAGGAAGTCTGAAGCTGCATCAGGGATTTGTCAATGATAGACCAGCGTTAACAATTAGGGATTCCGGATGTACGTCTATCGGAGTGAGAAGAAGTTTAATAGATCCCTCGGATTATACAGGGAAAAAGATTAGATGCATAACATTCAACGGCACAGTAGAGTTCTACCCAGTAGCCATAATAACAGTAAAAACACCATATATCACTGGAAGAGTGACAGCGTGTGTTCTGGACTCACCAGTGGCTGATTTGATCATAGGAAATGTTATAGGAGTGAAAGATTGTACAGAAGAGGAAGTAGTTTATTGGGACCGAAAATATAGTGTAAGCAGTAACGAGGTAGTTACCACAAGAGAACCTAAATTAGAGAGTATAGCTGAGGTAGAAGAGGCACTTGAAGTAGACACAGGAACTCAGGACAAGGATAGTACAGCTGAGCAGATGAGAATGGATCCCAAATATAGTGCTAGTGACTCCCAGAGACAAGATACTACTCTGAACAAATGTTCCCAAGGGTGTAGGAGAGTAGAACATAGGCAGTCAAAGAAAGGTAGAGGGTGCTTCGAGAGGAAGAACAATGTTCTCACTCGCAGGTTTTCAGATAGCAGAACTGCACGTGGGCAAGCAGCAGTACCTGTAGCACAGAGAGACCGATATACTAGAACAGCTCAGGATAGTGCATGTGCAGGGCACATAGGCAAAAGGCATATGCAGCAGAAAGCAAGGTGCCAGGTATATGGGCCAAGATTGAATAAAGAGCTCAGACTAAACAGAGACTCAAGTGTAACGGTGCAATATGCAGATAGGAAAGTTGAGTCAGGTCAAAAGAGTTTTCGCGACATTACTGACCCAGGGCTAGGGATAGCAAACAGATGTTGTAATTGTAGAGGTACCATGAGTCATGGGTACATGAAAGGTAGACACAGCATCGACAGGAATCAGAGGTGGGTTAATGCAAGAACAGAACCACCTGATATAGGGTCGGTACACAAATAGTATTGTGGGGTCGTGAATTAGTAAGAGACCTGTGGGTACATAAGTATATGCTTTTCTATGATGTATTATTATTATGATGTGATGTATTAGTTCATGCACTGAGACACAAGATAGATGGTTGTATTTATGTGTGATGAATATAGGAGTGTACTATGAGCATTTGAATGTATTATGTAGTGTGGTAGCTAGAGTAAGGTGCAGCCATACTTAGGGCTACCCAGGCTATATGTCTGGGTCACATAGTTTAGTAAGTTTTAGTCTCCCAATGTTTGAAAACGAAGTTTTCTTTTAAGAGGGGGGTAATGACATAAGCCTGGGTCACTGACATTGAGTTGAGTGACCGGGCAGGAGGAAGAATGGAGATGAGAGTGGGAGACAGTAAAGTGACTGATCTGGCTACGAGGAAAACAATCAACCCTCAGAAATAATGGGGCGGATATGAGTGAAAATCCCCAGGGGGGGGATGGGTCGAGGGAGAGTTGTGTGTTGTGTGAAGTCAGGCGACTGGAAAGGCAGTGAGAGAGAGACCGACTGCGGGTCAGGTCGTTTAAGAGAGAGCTCCGCGTGTTGTGCTATTCTGTAGTTGTGAAGACAGGCCTGAACCGAGAGTGGGTTCTGTATTGAGTGTAGGCCTAAACCCAGAGTGGGTTCTATAGTTGAGCAGTGGCTCCAACCCAATGTGTGGGTTGTATTGTGTGAGACTCCAGCCGAGGATTGTAGCTGGATTACCTGTCTTGTGGACTGAGATTAGAAGCCAGCCGTGAGAAGGCATTGATGTGTGCTGGTTAAATTGTGAGGAGGATATTCATATTCTATGGATTACGTTATGTTTCTGGATGTATAAACCTGTTCCGTTTTGTCCGTCTTATTTTTGTAATAAAGGATTATGTGCGCCAACGGAATCTTGTTTGAATGCCTGGTGAATATGCACTGCGGGGGTGAGTTACATTGCAAGACAGATATCTCCATTGACACACCATGAACATCGTTACCTAGACAACGACCATCACACAAAACTTATCATCAATATCATGAACAGTATCATCGTGAGAACTTCGTGATATCATTATCATCAAGTAAACGTGTGACAACATCTTATAATAATAATGACAAAGAATAAAAACTACTAAGGGTGATAAACGCAATGCTAATAAACCCAATGATAAAATTTGTTTTGATAATGATCACATTTTCCAAACATGTGATTCCATTTGCTAAAATGATTTTCTTAGAAATGGTGTTAAAATATGGCAGGTACATACAATAACAATTGCATCCTGCACTGTTTAATAATATAGTAGGTGTAAAAAGGAGTTGGTTATCTTTTTTTCTCCTTGCTTATTTTTATTTTTTTATTTTTACATATACTTGCAACATGCAATGTTCAATAATAGTAGAAGTAAAAGGAGTTGGTTATCTTTTTCTCCTTGCTTATTTTTTTTTCCTTTTGGTCTTATTTGTAAGGGTTCATTCATTTTTTTCCCTTCCTCTTTTTTTTTTTTTTAAACTTATTGTAGAAAGTAAACAAGCATCAGTATTAGCACAAATTTTTACAATCTTTACATCTTTGTTTACCTTGCCACCCTCTCACTAATTTGGTTCCACTCCACCAATGCCATTACCCCCCTCTCTGGGCAATGATGGTAAAGGCAGGATAAATATTTGAACCAAACCGGTGTGGGTACCAGCAAAGGCAACAACAACCATGAGCGAGGGGAGGGGGGCACATGGGAAAGGGGTTTTTGTTTTATTACTAATGATGGCAATAGTAATAATGACAAGAAGAGACATACTGGGGGTAATGACAGCAATTTTAAAAAACAGCAATGGTGATAATAGTTATGAAAATGATAACATTTTTACAATATGTGATTCCATTTGCTAGGATGATTTTCTTTGGAATGGTGTTAACATAGCCTAGCAGGTACATACACATGCAAAACTGCAGTTTTTAGTAATACTTGGAGTAAAGGAGTGGGTTATATTTTCCTCCGTGTTTTTTTTTTTCTAAATGTAGGGGTTCATTCATATTTTCCTCTTTGCACTCTCTTTCTTTTGTTTTTTAATAAAAATTTACCTAGCATTTGTATTAACACAAGTTTTTACAGTATCATTGGTTTGGTAACCATTTGTGATTTTATATTTCTTTTATTCAACACTCACTCACATGATTCAAAGGGGGTGACAAAGAGAAAGGGACATGACGACTCTTAATAATGGTACAGGCTGGACAAATGTTTGAAACAACTAGTGGGGGTAGTAGCAAAAGCAGCAAACCTTAAACAAAGGGGGGGGGGGGGACATGGGAGATGAAGTTGTAAATTAATAATGATGATATCATTAATACTTATAAAATTAATGGTACTAAAGATAATAAGGGTAAGATAATGATAGTAATAATAATAATGATAATAAAAATAGTAAAATTAATAATAATAATAATAATAATAATAATAATAATGATAAATATATTAATAATAATAATTATAGTATAACAGATATGTGATTTTATTTACTAAAGTGATGATCTTAGTAGTGGTGGTAGTATAGCACAACAAGTGCATTTAAAGCAAACATTCCATAAATAGTAATTTGGAATGGGAGGAGTTGATCTTCTTTTCTCCTTTTTTCTGTTTCCCCTTATCTATAAGGGTTGAAACCATCATTTTGAAACAAATAAAACAAACATTTATACTTTCACTATTCTTTACGTAAGGGATTTTCCATTGGTCTTTTGACCATATGTGATCTTTTTAATCATTCACTCACCATTCACTCACAGTTTCTGCTTTCTTTCTCGCACTCATGTATACCAAATTTGTAATACAATAATGAAGAATACGTATGATTTACTCTGGAAACAGTTGTGATATTTTGTGCGTGTACATAAATGATATTAAGTGTGTGTTATATGTGCGGTGTTTGTATCTGGCTGAGTTTCTACATGTCCATATGAGATATCTATAATAAGAAAGAGCTGTCAGTAGTTTTGTATGTATGTCTTTTGCTGATTTTGGTATAGTGTTGAGAAAAATTGCTTTATATATGTCGGTTTGTTTGCCTGTGTGCGTTGTATGAGGTGTTTGAGTGTTTCGCGTATGGCTGTAATTGTTGGACATGTATAATAAATGTGTTCCTCTGTCTCTGTTGTGTTGTTTCTACATAGCTGTCACTGTGATATTTGTTTGAATTTATATGCTTGTCTGTGTTGTCGGTGTCATATTGTATAACAGTCTATATGTGATCTCCCTAGCTTTTGGTGTTATGTGTTTGTTGTGTATGTTTGAAAAGGTGCATGTGAAGTCAGTCATGAAGTATTTGTGTCCTCTTTTAATCCTAAGTCTTAGTGATGGTGCTTGTTCTCTAACTAAATGTTTGTATATTGTGTGTGTTGTTTGCTGTATTAACTGTTCATGTCCTTTTATTGCCTGTATGCATGTCTGGTAGAATGTTGGCAGTCTTCCCTGGTAGTGTGCAGTTGCATTGTTAAGAGGTGTGAGATGTTTGATGTTGTGGCCTATCTAGTATAGTGCTAGTCTGTTTTGTTCTGGGTGTCTGATGATTTTACCTATGTGACTGATTCTAAATGACAGTATTTTTGTCTGGATGTCCTGTAGTGAAATTCCCCTTGTTTCCTGTCTTGTATGAGAGTTTTGTGTTGAATGCTGTGTATTGTGTTGGTGAAGATGAAGCGTCTGATTTGTTTGTTTATGTTTGTGACGGTCTGTTTGGGAGGGTCCAGTACTGTCGCTAAATATATTATTTTGGGTAATATGTTTGTGTTGACTATTGTGCTTCTACCAAATATTGTGGATGTCTTGTACCTATACCTGTGTAACATGTCTGTGATCTGTTCGGTCAGTGCGTGCCATGTCTGTCTGTGTGTTTCTGTGGGATCACATGTAAATGTGATCCCATACCTCCCCCGATGTGTCTCCACCTTGCCGCGGTGGGTGAGCTTGTGTGTCCCTCTGACCCCATGTGCTTGCCAATGGGTGAAAACTACATATCGGACGGCATATGGGATAGGGGCCAGACTAAGAGAGACACAACCTGCTGCTCTGCGGGTTAGACTGAGGTGAGGATAACAGTCAGAAGTTTAAATCAGGCGCACGAAGGCAGAAGTTCTTGGTCCGGACAAAACACTTAAGGCTCCCTGTCGAGGGATGTGGCTGAACGCCTCTAAGCCACAAACCCTCGAATCTGAGAGCCGGGCCAATACCCTCCTACCGAAAAATAGAGGCGTGATACTGAGCAAGCTACATGCTCAGGACTGATACAAGTTCGAAGGCTCTCAGCTGGGGGATATGAGAGATCCTCGGATGAGAGGGACAGGCCGTTTCTCGTTCACTGCTGCACGAAGGTAAGGTGCTGAGCCGGCAGCACATGTAGCCTACCTTGTGAGCGAGTACAAAAAGTCAGAAAAGTGCCCCAGTCGAAGGAAATGGTTACGAAAACTGTCTCTATCTAACTCATAGAGAGTGTAGACAAAAGTGGAAGAATATAGAAAAGTGGAATT
The DNA here is from genome assembly GCA_014155875.1 of Cepaea nemoralis. Lineage (NCBI taxonomy): Eukaryota > Metazoa > Mollusca > Gastropoda > Stylommatophora > Helicidae > Cepaea > Cepaea nemoralis. The sequence goes on from JACEFZ010026799.1 coordinate 11,496, forward strand.
ATACATAAGTTGTCAGCCTTTTATAAATAATTAAAAACTAAATAATGAGTAGGTTTGAAGTTAGTATCATTTGCTGTCTTGTCTTCAGTTGTGGATTTTATCTCCCTCTGTGGTGTTTCTTTCGTTGTTGTCGTCCTCCTCTTGGTCTCCGTCGTCGGTGTCAGTATCTGTGTTGATGAAAAGTGGCCCTTCCGCATCGCTGTTTTCGTTCTGATTTTCTTGTGTTTTTGAGGATTTCTTGTTTGGTTGGGAGGGGACGTTCCCTTCCTCCTCTTCTTTCACGTCCTTGCTGGGTGACGAGTTCCTTCTGTCTCTCCATTGTCTTTTTCTGCCGTGGCTGATGACTTGAAAACCATCGTCTTCGTCTTCTTGTGTTGTTTTTGTCGCTGTTACTGAATCCTCGTCTGTCCTCGTGGCTTCTTTTTGGCCGGCTGTCTCAGCGACATCTTGTTTTTTGTGGTTCGAATTTGTTTGAAGTTTTTCCCCGAGTGCGGGGAAATCATCTTGTGGTATTTCAGTTGTTTGTTGGGGATTGACTTTCTTTTGTCTCCGGCTCGGGCATTTATTTGCCCAGTGTGAGTCCAGGCCACATGTAGGATATTCGGTGCCGCGACCAACCATTGTGAGCATAATACGGCGGTCTCCTGTGATTTTCCCAGGAGCTGTAATCTTGGCATAATGTGGTATCGGTTTTGTCGGGGTACATAGGACTCCCCATTTTCCGCCACCATACTGAATGCGGAATACTTCCGCATTTTCGTCACCAATTGTCTGCTTCACAATGAACTTGACTCCCTCTGGTGGAATCGTGTTGGGAAGCCAATGAATCGTCACACGTTCTCGTTCCTTTTCAAAGAGTTCAATCGACACCTCGAGTCCCTCCGTCGGCAGACTCTGGTTTCTCTTCACAAACGAATAAATCTTTCGTGTTTTAGATTTTTCATTGTGGTGATATTTCCGGAACTCCTTCAACAGCAGACATGGCACCTTTTGACAACATGGAATCTGTGGACATCGACCGTTTTCTCGAGGGGACACCGCTTCATAAAAAAGGTACGTTGGTTGTCACTATTACCGGACCTGGCGCGGCGGCCAAAGGCACGCCCCTGTTAATTGCCAGCACGTTGCTCGGCCCATGCGGGGTGCCTGCTGGCGGAGTAGCGGACATTTATCGTTACGAAACACCCACACGGTGGTTTGTAGACAAAGTAATGTAGGCGAAAGATTTAAACGTTGTGAAGAGAAACCAGAATAAACCTAACTTCTGTTTGGATAGACGAGGCCTAGCAGATAAAGAAAGAAATAATGTACTAAACAATATTGATTACACAAAAATTTAATGTCTGAAATTTCAAATAATAATTTAAAAAATGTGAAAATTTTTTATATTGGCGACGACCCTTAGGAGTCCCCGAAAAATGCATTCGTGAACCGAAGGACGTGGCCCGGAATCGAACCCACAACCTAATGGAGGAGTAGAGTCGCTAACCCTTCCTTTTCTTCTTTTTGTCCTTTATCCCATATTGTGGCTAAGGGCCCTCAAGTAAACCACGCCAAGACGCCGACTTATCTTTTGCTGTCTCCTGCAGGTTCTCCCATGTCCTCTCACCACCATTCATCTCTGTTTGTAATTCTTTTTTTCTTTTTTGTTGTTAAATATAAAGTCAAGTGGATCGACAGCATTTCATCGGGTTTTATCCCATATGGTTCGGTCTCTTTCCGCAGTTCTGCCCGTCGAAAGCGTCGTACAAAGCACGAACTCCGTAACCCTCAGGCGTCATAAAAATAATAAAAAATGCTATCGGGCTCGTCCGGGATTTGAACCCGGGACCTCCAGCACCCAAAGCGAGAATCATACCCCTAGACCAACGAGCCATTGCGTGTAACTCTGAAATTAATTTATTTAACCAAGTCCATGACTAAGAATAGTATCTTTGTAATAAATAAATATTACTACCTGAGATATGAAAAACGTAAATATAAACAAACGTTAGTACTGGACCAGATGCTGTGGCAGCCCTCTGGATGTATCATGTGCTCGAGGAGATCACGATCATTCTATAGCAGTAGATTATAGCACAAGAAGACGAAGAAGAAGAAGAAGAAGAAGAAGAAGAAGAAGAAGAAGAAGAAGAAGAAGAAGAAGAAGAAGAAGAAGAAGAAGAAGAAGAAGAAGAAGAAGAAGAAGAAGAAGAAGAAGAAGAAGAAGAAGAAGAAGAAGGAGAAAGAGGAGGAGGAGGATGATGAGGAGGAGGAGGCGGAGAAGGAGGAGAATTTCTCTGGGCTCACTCTTCGCCGCTGTACCGCAACGTTCACGACCTCTGGGCAAGTATAGCTTAGTTGTACCAATGGGATGTGCGATTTCACGATATTGTTATCATGACCATGCAAGTAATTCTGGATTTAGCATCAGGCTCTAGGCCTTCATGGACAACACGACAATCCGGATGCCAGGGAGGAGCCATTCTAGCAGCATGTGTTCCAATGGCTGGGTCAATTGGTGCAGGACGAACTTCAAACCAAAGAAAACCCGCAGAAGTCGGATGTGTCGGCCTAACGGCGCAAGAACGCAGCTCTGCTGTAAACAGGCACAACGCAATCACATCCGAAACAAAACTCCGGATGAACGAAGAAGAAGAAGAAACATGAAAATAACTGACACAAACTGCATTATTGTCGGAGACTTTAATAGCCGTTCAGAAAGATGGGGATACCCAGATACTGACAAAAGAGGAGATGAATTGGAGGACTGGGAAATAGACTCAAATCTCCATCTACTCAACAAAGCGGATGACACACCAGCTTCTACTCCAGAAGATGGCTTACCACTTCTACTCCAGACTTAGCTTTCTGCACAGGAGACATCCTCCACAAAATCGATCGCCATGTGCTGGACCAATTAGCAGGTAGTGACCACAGACCAATCAAGCTTGTAATGAATATGGAGTATGTTCCACAGGAGCAAAAGCCCTTGCCCCGCTGGAATTACAAACGAGCAGATTGGGACAGATTTGTCATACTAACAGACAAATATTGTGAAAACATAAATACACGAGATGGCAACATAAAGCAAATGGTGGAAAGTCTAAACAGAGCAATATACAGGCAGCCACTGAGTCCATTCCAGAAGGCGCGAGGAAAAATTACAAACCATACTGGACTGAAGAACTACAAAGTTTGGAGGACAAAGTTGAAGATGCCAGGAAGACAGCAGAGAGAGAACAAACAATTGAAGCGAACATCTCTCTCAAAGCCAACTCAGCAAAGCATAAAAGAACAGTAAATCAAACAAGAGATTGTTGGAGGGAAAAAAACAGAAAAGCTGAACTGTGACAGGAATGGAAACAAACTATGGAAACTAGTGAAAGCCTATGAACAATGAAGGACTCAGAAACAAACAAATAACAATTAAACAAGGAAATGCCCTTGCTTACAGGAAAAAAAGGCTGCAAATGCACTAATGGAACACTATGAAAATGCATACCACATTGATATTACAACCGAACAGAAGAAAGCAATCAAAGACAAATAGATACATCATAGAAATACAGAGACAGCAGCAGAATATATGATGGCAAATCTAACAATGGAAGAAATGGAACAGGCAATGAATACTATAAAAAAGAAGAAATCACCAGGAAAGGATGGAATCACAAATGAAATGCTAATAGGAACTAGGCACCAAGGCAAAGAAGAAACTACTAGCAGTCCTAAATAACAGCTGGAAGAGAGGAATAGTCCCACAGGCATGGAAGGAAGCTATACCAATAATACCAGTCCAAAGAAAGGAAAAGACCTGGAAGAACCAAATGGCTATCGACCTATCAGTCTACTTGCTGTGTTGGAAAATTAATGGAAACACATTATCAATGGCAGGCTAACATGGCATCTGTAAGAAAACAAACTCTTAACCCACCACCAAGCAGGATTTAGAAAGTACAGATCCACTGAAGATCAAATAACCTATATAGCTCAGGAAATAGAGGATGCCTTCCAAGAGAAAAAGCACACACTAGCAGTCTGGGTAGAATTAGAAAAAAGCATTTGATAAAGTATGGAAGGAAGGACTGAAAGTAAAACTGCAAAAAATGCATGTTTGTCGGAAAATGTACAAATGGATCAGCCACTACCTTGAGAACAGAACTGCCAGGACAAAAGTACAAGGACAAACAAGCAAAATGATGCTGTTGGAGCAAGGTGTCCCCCAAGGAGGAGTTGTTTACCACATTATTCCTAGCATATATAAATGACATCACAGAAAATTTTCCAGCCAGAGTACACACATCTCCTTTGCAGATGACCTAAGCCATATGGACATCTGAAGAATATATTATTTCAGCTAACAGCAGTTTTACAGCAAGCCTTATTAGCGCTAGAGGACTGGTCGAAATCAAAAAAAGGGGCTAGTGAAAAAAGGGTAATAGTGAGGAGAAAAAAAATGCAATCGGGCTCGTCCGGGATTTGCAACCCGGGACCTCCAGCACCCAAAGCGAGAATCATACCCCTAGACCAACGAGCCATTGCGTGTAACTCTGAAATTAATTTATTTAACCAGTCCATGACTAAGAATAGTATCTTTGTAATAAATAAATATTACTACCTGAGATATGAAAACGTAAATATAAACAAACGTTAGTACTGGACCAGATGCTGTGGCAGCCCTCTGGATGTATCATGTGCTCGAGGAGATCACGATCATTCTATAGCAGTAGATTATAGCACAAGAAGACGAAGAAGAAGAAGAGAAGAAGAAGAAGAAGAAGAAGAAGAAGAAGAAGAAGAAGAAGAAGAAGAAGAAGAAGAAGAAGAAGAAGAAGAAGAAGAAGAAGAGAAGAAGAAGAAGAAGAAGAAGAAGAAGAAGAAGAAGGAGAAAGAGGAGGAGGAGGATGATGAGGAGGAGGAGGCGGAGAAGGAGGAGAATTTCTCTGGGCTCACTCTTCGCCGCTGTACCGCAACGTTCACGACCTCTGGGCAAGTATAGCTTAGTTGTACCAAGGGGATGTGCGATTTCACGATATTGTTATCATGACCATGCAAGTAATTCTGGATTTAGCATCAGGCTCTAGGCCTTCATGGACAAACACGACAATCCGGATGCCAGGGAGGAGCCATTCTAGCAGCATGTGTTCCAATGGCCTGGGTCAATTGGTGCAGGACGAACTTCAAACCAAAGAAAACCCGCAGAAGTCGGATGTGTCGGCCTAACGGCGCAAGAACGCAGCTCTGCTGTAAACAGGCACAACGCAATCACATCCGAAACAAAACTCCGGATGAACGAAGAAGAAGAAGAAACATGAAAATAACTGACACAAACTGCATTATTGTCGGAGACTTTAATAGCCGTTCAGAAAGATGGGGATACCCAGATACTGACAAAAGAGGAGATGAATTGGAGGACTGGGAAATAGACTCAAATCTCCATCTACTCAACAAAGCGGATGACACACCAAGCTTCTACTCCAGAAGATGGCTTACCACTTCTACTCCAGACTTAGCTTTCTGCACAGGAGACATCCTCCACAAAATCGATCGCCATGTGCTGGACCAATTAGCAGGTAGTGACCACAGACCAATCAAGCTTGTAATGAATATGGAGTATGTTCCACAGGAGCAAAAGCCCTTGCCCCGCTGGAATTACAAACGAGCAGATTGGGACAGATTTGTCATACTAACAGACAAATATTGTGAAAACATAAATACACGAGATGGCAACATAAAGCAAATGGTGGAAAGTCTAAACAGAGCAATAATACAGGCAGCCACTGAGTCCATTCCAAGAAGCGCGAGGAAAAATTACAAACCATACTGGACTGAAGAACTACAAAGTTTGGAGGACAAAGTTGAAGATGCCAGGAAGACAGCAGAGAGAGAACAAACAATTGAAGCGAACATCTCTCTCAAAGCCAACTCAGCAAAGCATAAAAGAACAGTAAATCAAACAAGAGATTGTTGGAGGGAAAAAAACAGAAAAGCTGAACTGTGACAGGAATGGAAACAAACTATGGAAACTAGTGAAAGCCATGAACAATGAAGGACTCAGAAACAAACAAATAACAATTAAACAAGGAAATGCCTTGCTTACAGGAAAAAAAGGCTGCAAATGCACTAATGGAACACTATGAAAATGCATACCACATTGATATTACAACCGAACAGAAGAAAGCAATCAAAGACAAATAGATACATCATAGAAATACAGAGACAGCAGCAGAATATATGATGGCAAATCTAACAATGGAAGAAATGGAACAGGCAATGAATACTATAAAAAGAAGAAATCACCAGGAAAGGATGGAATCACAAATGAAATGCTAATAGGACTAGGCACCAAGGCAAAGAAGAAACTACTAGCAGTCCTAAATAACAGCTGGAAGAGAGGAATAGTCCCACAGGCATGGAAGGAAGCTATACCAATAATACCAGTCCCAAAGAAAGGAAAAGACCTGGAAGAACCAAATGGCTATCGACCTATCAGTCTACTTGGCTGTGTTGGAAAATTAATGGAACACATTATCAATGGCAGGCTAACATGGCATCTGTAAGAAAACAAACTCTTAACACCACACCAAGCAGGATTTAGAAAGTACAGATCCACTGAAGATCAAATAACCTATATAGCTCAGGAAATAGAGGATGCCTTCCAAGAGAAAAAGCACACACTAGCAGTCTGGGTAGAATTAGAAAAAAGCATTTGATAAAGTATGGAAGGAAGGACTGAAAGTAAAACTGCAAAAAATGCATGTTTGTCGGAAAATGTACAAATGGATCAGCCACTACCTTGAGAACAGAACTGCCAGGACAAAAGTACAAGGACAAACAAGCAAAATGATGCTGTTGGAGCAAGGTGTCCCCCAAGGAGGAGTTGTTTACCAACATTATTCCTAGCATATATAAATGACATCACGGAAAATTTTCCAGCCAGAGTACACACATCATCCTTTGCAGATGACCTAGCCATATGGACATCTGAAGAATATATTAGTACAGCTAACAGCAGTATACAGCAAGCCTTATTAGCGCTAGAGGACTGGTCGAAATCATGGCTAGTGAAGATAAGTGAGGAGAAAACAACATGCATAGTGTTCTCCCTCTCAAATAAAACTCAGGAACCTAAGCTGGTATTGAATGGGAAAATATTGCGCCATGAAGAAAATCCAAACTATCTAGGAGTCACCTTTGATCGTCGCCTGACATAGAAGACACAGGTTGAGAAAAATCGAACAAGAGCAAGGCAGAGAATGGCAATCATGAAAAAGCTAGCTGTACAACGTGGGGAGCAGATAAGAAAGTTCTCAAGAAGTTATATACTGGACGTGTGAGGCCAGTACTGGAATATGGCATTGCAGCTTGGGCAACAGCAGCTAAGTCAAACTTTAGCAAAATAAGTAGAGTCTTCTTCTTCTTCTTCTTCTTCTTCTTCTTCTTCTTCTTCTTCTTCTTCTTCTTCTTCTTCTTCTTCTTCTTCTTCTTCTTCTTCTTCTTCTTCTTCTTCTTCTTCTTCTGCGTTCATCCGGAGTTTTTATTTTCTGGATGTGATTGCGTTGTGCCTGTTTACAGCAGAGCTGCGTTCTTGCGCCGTTAGGCCGACACATCCGACTTCTGCGGGCATTTGTTGACCGGGTTAAACTTCCCGGGGGTTTCTTAGGACGTTTGACTCTCACTGTTGTGGTGTTATCCCCCATCCCAGCTGGCCCATATAGAACAGCCAAAGATCCTGGTCAGCCCTCTCCCTTGACCTGTCCGACATGGGTGGCCCTACCAGTAGCTGTGCTACCGTCGGCATAGCTCTTGGGGTCATTGGGACGCGCAAGCCCCTCTACCTCGTCACGGTGGACACACGGCAGAGGGGATAAGTAGAGTCCAAAACCAAGGAATGCGAATCATACCTGGAAGCCTGAAGGCAACGCCTATTAATGAACTAGAAAAGATCACTTGTTTACAACCAATGTAGGATAGAAGAGATAGCAGAGCCCAGCAACAAGCAGAAAAATTTAGAAGATTGACAGACCACTATATGTATAACAGATTTAATGGTTTTGGAAAGGGAAGACTGAAGCGTAGGAACTTTGTAGAAACTGCAAAACGAAAGATTAGGGCAGATCCTATACTTAACATATCAACAGTCAAGCCCATTTACAATGCACACAAGTTCCCAGCTTGGAGACAGCAGCAACTGCCTGAGATGATAGAAAATATTCCTGGTATTGAGAAAAAGAACACTCAGCATGAAACCGAAAGAACCCCTCTGCTGTGTGTTCACCGTGACGAGGTAGAGGTGCTTGTGCGTCCCAATGACCCCAAGAGCTATGCCGACGGTAGCACAGCTACTGGTAGGGCCACCCATGTCGGACAGGTCAAGGGAGAGGGACCAGACGAAGAGACACACAAACCTGCTGCCTTGTAGGTAGACTGGGGACAGTCAAAGGCTAGGGAAAGCACCCCGAATACATGCTTGTCGAAATCGGATGTACTGAGCCACAGGCTTGACAAAGCAGTGCAACGTAAAACCTGCTGCCTTGTAGGTAGACTGGGGACAGTCAAAGGCTAGGGAAAGCATCCCGAATAAATGCTTGTCGAAATCGGATGTACTGAGCCACAGGCTTGACAAAGCAGTGCAACGTAACTTAATTCATGATGTCACAAATCAAAATTAATCGTTATGGTGCTAATCCCGTGAAGTCCCATCAGGCGGCGATAGTGCCGGGCCCCCTGCCTCGAGGGGGTCCACCCATGACTACTGGTGGTCACCTTCCCCTGTGCTGTGGAGTCAAGGCACAGAGGAGTAGGTTAAGAGCTATTGACCAAATACCCCGGACACTCAACATACTACAGTGGAATGCCGAAGGAGTTTACAAGAAGAAAGACTCCCTAACACAGCGTCTTCATAAAGATAGAATAGATGTGGCATGCATTCAAGAGACACACCTCAACGCCAATCACAAATTCTCAGTCAGAGGATATCAGGCCACACGTTTCGACCGCGAAGGACACAAAGGAGGAGTTCTAATACTTACACGAAATACAATACCTTGCAGCGAAGTATCTGTGATCTCTGACAACCAAACGGAAATTATAGGTGTTGATATAATGATAAAGGACGTGAAAATAAGAATCTACAATCTGTATAGCCCAGCAGATAAGGACCTTACACTCTCAAACATGAAAATAACTGACACAAACTGCATTATTGTCGGAGACTTTAATAGCCGTTCAGAAAGATGGGGATACCCAGATACTGACAAAAGAGGAGATGAATTGGAGGACTGGGAAATAGACTCAAATCTCCATCTACTCAACAAAGCGGATGACACACCGAGCTTCTACTCCAGAAGATGGCTTACCACTTCTACTCCAGACTTAGCTTTCTGCACAGGAGACATCCTCCACAAAATCGATCGCCATGTGCTGGACCAATTAGCAGGTAGTGACCACAGACCAATCAAGCTTGTAATGAATATGGAGTATGTTCCACAGGAGCAAAAGCCCTTGCCCCGCTGGAATTACAAACGAGCAGATTGGGACAGATTTGCCATACTAACAGACAAATATTGTGAAAACATAAATACACGATATGGCAACATAAAGCAAATGGTGGAAAGTCTAAACAGAGCGATAATACAGGCAGCCACTGAGTCCATTCCAAGAGGAGCGAGGAAAAATTACAAACCATACTGGACTGAAGAACTACAAAGTTTGGAGGACAAAGTTGAAGATGCCAGGAAGACAGCAGAGAGAGAACAAACAATTGAAGCAAACATCTCTCTCAAAGCCATCTCAGCAAAATATAAAAGAACAGTAAATCAAACAACAAGAGATTGTTGGAGGGAAAAAACAGAAAACCTGAATTTTGACAGGGATGGAAACAAACTATGGAAACTAGTGAAAGCCATGAACAATGAAGGACCTAGAAACAAACAAATAACAATTAAACAAGGAAATGCCTTGCTTACAGGAAAAAAGGCTGCAAATGCACTAATGGAACACTATGCAAATGCAAACCACATTGATATTACAACCGAACAGAAGAAAGCAATCAAAGACAAACAGATACATCATAGAAATACAGAGACAGCAGCATAATATATGATGGCAAATCTAACAATGGAAGAAATGGAACAGGCAATGAATACCCTAAAAAAGAAGACATCACCAGGAAAGGATGGAATCACAAATGAAATGCTAATAGGACTAGGCACCAAGGCAAAGAAGAAACTACTAGCAGTCCTAAATAACAGCTGGAAGAGAGGAATAGTCCCACAGGCATGGAAGGAAGCTATACTAATACCAGTCCCAAAGAAAGGAAAAGACCTGGAAGAACCAAATGGCTATCGACCTATCAGTCTACTGAGCTGTGTAGGAAAATTAATGGAACGCATTATCAATGGCAGGCTAACATGGCATCTGGAAGAAAACAAACTCTTAACACCACACCAAGCAGGATTCAGAAAATACAGATCCACTGAAGATCAAATAACCTATATAGCTCAGGAAATAGAGGATGCCTTCCAAGAGAAAAAGCACACACTAGCAGTCTGGATAGATTTAGAAAAAGCATTTGATAAAGTATGGAAGGAAGGACTGAAAGTAAAACTGCAAAACATGCATGTTTGTGGAAAAATGTATAAATGGATCAGCCACTACCTTGAGAACAGAACTGCCAGGACAAAAGTACAAGGACAAACAAGCAAAATGATGCTGCTGGAGCAAGGTGTCCCCCAAGGAGGAGTTCTTTCACCAACATTATTCCTAGCATATATAAATGACATCACAGAAAATTTTCCAGCCAGAGTACACACATCCTCCTTTGCAGATGACCTAGCCATATGGACATCTGAAGAATATATTAGTACAGCTAACAGCAGAATACAGCAAGCCTTATTAGCGCTAGAGGACTGGTCAAAATCATGGCTAGTGAAGATAAGTGAGGAGAAAACAACATGCACAGTGTTCTCCCTCTCAAATAAAACTCAGCAACCTAAGCTGGTATTGAATGGAAAAATATTGCGCCATGAAGAAAATCCAAACTATCTAGGAGTCACCTTTGATCGTCGCCTGACATGGAAGACACAGGTTGAGAAAAATCGAACAAGAGCAAGGCAGAGAATGGCAATCATGAAAAAGCTTGCTGGTACAACGTGGGGAGCAGATGAGAAAGTTCTCAAGAAGTTATATACTGGACGGGTGAGGCCAGTACTGGAATATGGCATTGCAGCTTGGGCAACAGCAGCTAAGTCAAACTTTAACAAAATAAGTAGAGTCCAAAACCAAGGAATGCGAATCATAACTGGAAGCCTGAAGACAACGCCTATTAATGAACTAGAAAAGATCACTTGTTTACAACCAATGCAGGATAGAAGAGATAGCAGAGCCCAGCAACAAGCAGAAAAATTTAGAAGATTGACAGACCACCCTATGTACAACAGATTTAATGGTTTTGGAAAGGGAAGACTGAAGCGTAGCAACTTTGTAGAAACTGCAAAACGAAGGATTAGGGCAGATCCTATACTTAACATATCAACAGTCAAGCCCATACACAATGCACACAACTTCCCAGCTTGGAGACAGCAGCAACTGCCTGAGATGATAGAAAACATTCCTGGTATTGAGAAAAAGAACACTCAGCATGAAACCGAAAGAAGAGAAATAACCCTAAACTACATAAAAGAACATTACCCAAGCAGGAATTGGACCCATGCATATACAGATGGATCAGCCAAAAATTCAATAGAGAATGGAGGAGGAGGAATTCTCCTAAATTTAAAAAATGGAGTGAAAAAAACACATTCAATGGCAACTGGAAAATTTTCAAGTAACTTCAAAGCGGAGGTAGAGGCTTTGAAAACTGCAGCAGAAATGCTCCTGATGGAGGAAAATAAAGAGAAGCAAATAGCTATCTTCACAGATGCAAAGTCAGCTGTCTCAATACTCAAGACCAATAACAGCACAGAACTAACTGACCTAAGAGCAGCACTCCATGGTCTATGCCAGAAATCCAAAAAAGTTGTAATACAGTGGATCCCATCACATTGCAGTATACCTGGAAACGAAGAGGCTGACAGACTGGCAAAAGAGGGCGGACGACTACCACAGCCTGACATAGACATAACCTATAATGAGGCAAAGAGGTTGATAAAAAGCACTTATAGAACCAAATGGGAATCTGAGCATCCAGGCCATCAGAAGGATGATGCATATTACAAACTCGACCGAAGAGAACAAGTAGCAATCTTCAGACTCCGCACAGGACATAACAGGCTGAAATACCACTTGTTCAATAAACTAAAGATAGGAGATACCGATGAATGTAATTGCAGAACTGGAAAAATGACAGCAAAACATTTGCTGCAGGATTGCCCAACGTATGCAGAACAGAGAAAGATATTTTGGCCCACACCTGCTTCATTTGAGGACAAGCTCTATGGAGATATCAACAAGCTCAAGTTGACCGCAGCTTACTTTAACTACATACAGGTTGACATTTAAAGGTGCATGAAGACCCAGAGGCATGAAATGAAATATTGCTTGGATAGCAAATCCATTATGTGGAAAGTCCAAATCGAAAGCTCGCTGTGTGGGCTTCATAAAAGGTGGAAAAGTGTCCTAGTGGCACGAAATGGAATATTGCTTGATAGCAAATCCATTACGTGGAAAGTCCGAATCAAAAGCCCATTGTGTGGGCTTCATAAAAGGTGGAAAAGTGTCCTAGTGGCACGAAATGGAATATTGCTTGGATAGCAAATCCATTACGTGGAAAGTCCGAATCGAAAGCTCACTGTGTGGATGTCATCTGCAGACTGCATACTTCTGGTTTCCGGAAGAACAGCCTATGGTGAACGGAAGGCCCAATATACGGAAGTGAGGCTAAGCAGCCATGTGCAGGACGTGACGATTCCTTGGGTGAGCCCAGTACCAGAGCGCTATGTATCGGCTCTGCAAGTATGGAAGCCTCCTTGGATGGCGGGGAATGCCCATGGTCTGCCCCTGCCTTCCCTTGAGGGCTGACCAGGATCTTTGGCTGTTCTATATGGACCAGCTGGGATGGGGGATAACACCACAACAGTGAGAGTCAAACGTCCTAAGAAACCCCCGGGAAGGTTAACCCGGTCAACAAATGCCCGCAGAAGTCGGATGTGTCGGCCTAACGGCGCAAGAACGCAGCTCTGCTGTAAACAGGCACAACGCAATCACATCCGAAAAAAAACTGCGGATGAACGAAGAAGAAGAAGAAGAACAGGCAATGAATACCCTAACAAAGAAGAAATCACCAGGAAAGGATGGAATCACAAATGAAATGCTAATAGGACTAGGGACAAAGGCAAAAAAGAAATTACTAGCAGTCCTAAATTACAGCTGGAAGAGGGGAATAGTCCCACAGGCATGGAAGGAAGCTATACTAATACCAGTCCCAAAGAAAGGAAAAGACCTGGAAGAACCAAATGGCTATCGACCATGGGTAGATTTAGAAAAAACATTTGATAAAGTATGGAAGGAAGGACTGAAAGTAAAACTGCAAAAAATGCATGTTTGTGGGAAAATGTATAAATGGATCAGCCACTACCTTGAGAACAGAACTGCTAGGACAAAAGTACAAGGACAAACAAGCAAAATGATGCTGCTGGAGCAAGGTGTCCCCAAGGAGGAGTTCTTTCACCAACATTATTCCTAGCATATATAAATGACATCACAGACAATTTTCCAGCCAGAGTACACACATCCTCCTTTGCAGATGACCTAGCCATATGGACATCTGAAGAATATATTAGTACAGCTAACAGCAGAATACAGCAAGCCTTATTAGCGCTAGAGGACTGGTCAAAATCATGGCTAGTGAAGATAAGTGAGGAGAAAACAACATGCACAGTGTTCTCCCTCTCAAATAAAACTCAGCAACCTAAGCTGGTATTGAATGGAAAAATATTGCGCCATGAAGAAAATCCAAACTATCTAGGAGTCACCTTTGATCGTCGCCTGACATGGAAGACACAGGTTGAGAAAAATCGAACAAGAGCAAGGCAAAGAATGGCAATCATGAAAAAGCTTGCTGGTACAACGTGGGGAGCAGATGAGAAAGTTCTCAAGAAGTTATATACTGGACGGGTGAGGCCAGTACTGGAATATGGCATTGCAGCTTGGGCAACAGCAGCTAAGTCAAACTTTAACAAAATAAGTAGAGTCCAAAACCAAGGAATGCGAATCATAACTGGAAGCCTGAAGACAACGCCTATTAATGAACTAGAAAAGATCACTTGTTTACAACCAATGCAGGATAGAAGAGATAGCAGAGCCCAGCAACAAGCAGAAAAATTAGAAGATTGACAGACCACCCTATGTACAACAGATTTAATGGTTTTGGAAAGGGAAGACTGAAGCGTAGCAACTTTGTAGAAACTGCAAAACGAAGGATTAGGGCAGACCCTATACTTAACATATCAACAGTCAAGCCCATACACAATGCACACAAGTTCCCAGCTTGGAGACAGCAGCAACTGCCTGAGATGATAGAAAACATTCCTGGTATTGAGAAAAAGAACACTCAGCATGAAACCGAAAGAAGAGAAATAACCCTAAACTACATAAAAGAACATTACCCAAGCAGCAATTGGACCCATGCATATACAGATGGATCAGCCAAAAATTCAATAGAGAATGGAGGAGGAGGAATTCTCCTAAATTTAAAAAATGGAGTGAAAAAAACACATTCAATGGCAACTGGAAAATTTTCAAGTAACTTCAAAGCGGAGGTAGAGGCTTTGAAAACTGCAGCAGAAATGCTCCTGATGGAGGAAAATAAAGAGAAGCAAATAGCTATCTTCACAGATGCAAAGTCAGCTGTCTCAATACTGAAGAGCAATAACAGCACAGAACTAACTGACCTAAGAGCAGCACTCCATGGTCTATGCCAGAAATCCAAAAAAGTTGTAATACAGTGGATCCCATCACATTGCAGTATACCTGGAAACGAAGAGGCTGACAGACTGGCAAAAGAGGGCGGACCACTACCACAGCCTGACATAGACATAACCTATAATGAGGCAAAGAGGTTGATAAAAAGCACTTATAGAACCAAATGGGAATCAGAGCATCCAGGCCATCAGAAGGATGATGCATATTACAAACTCGACCGAAGAGAACAAGTAGCAATCTTCAGACTCCGCACAGGACATAACAGGCTGAAATACCACTTGTTCAATAAACTAAAGATAGGAGATACCGATGAATGTAATTGCAGAACTGGAAAAATGACAGCAAAACATTTGCTGCAGGATTGCCCAACGTATGCAGAACAGAGAAAGATATTTTGGCCCACACCTGCTTCATTTGAGGACAAGCTCTATGGAGATATCAACAAGCTCAAGTTGACCGCAGCTTACTTTAACTACATACAGGTTGACATTTAAAGGTGCATGAAGACCCAGAATCATGAAATGGAATATTGCTTGGATAGCAAATCCATTATGTGGAAAGTCCAAATCGAGAGCTCGCTGTGTGGGCTTCATAAAAGGTGGAAAAGTGACCTAGTGGCATGAAATGGAATATTGCTTGAATAGCAAATTCATTACATGGAAAGTCCGAATCGAAAGCTCACTGTGTGGATGTCATCTGCAGACTGCATACTTCTGGTTTCCGGAAGAACAGCCTATGGTGAACGGAAGGCCCAATATACGGAAGTGAGGCTAAGCAGCCATGTGCAGGACGTGACGATTCCTTGGGTGAGCCCAGTACCAGAGCGCTATGTATCGGCTCTGCAAGTATGGAAGCCTCCTTGGATGGCGGGGAATGCCCATGGTCTGCCCCTGCCTTCCCTTGAGGGCTGACCAGGATCTTTGGCTGTTCTATATGGACCAGCTGGGATGGGGGATAACACCACAACAGTGAGAGTCAAACGTCCTAAGAAACCCCCGGGAAGGTTAACCCAGTCAACAAATGCCCGCAGAAGTCGGATGTGTCGGCCTAACGGCGCAAGAACGCAGCTCTGCTGTAAACAGGCACAATGCAATCACATCCGGAAAAAAAAAACTCCGGATGAACGAAGAAGAAGTAACACCAAAATCACAATATACAAAACGCTGATCAGACCAGTTGTGCTGTATGGTTCTGAAACCTCGAGTACAACGAAAGGAGACGAAGCCTTGTTACAAACCTTTGAGAACAAAATTTTAAGACGCATCTTTGGACCCATTAGGGATACACAAAGTGGAGAGTGGAAAAGAAGAAGTAACAAAGACATTTATGATCTGTTTAAGTCCCCGCTAATCACTGGTATCACGAAGGCTAATAGACTACAATGGCTGGGGCATATAGAAAGAATGGAAGATAATTGGGAAACAAAACTCGCTTACACTCAGGAAATAAATGACCGTAGACCCCGAGGTAGACCAAGAAGACGGTGGAGAGATAATACATGTACAGACCTACAAGCACTTGGAATCAATGACTGGCAAGAGAAGGTCCACCAGAGAGACGAATGGAGACGGATTGTATTTGCAGCAAAGAACCTCAATGGCTCGGAAAGCTGAAGAAGAAGAAGAAGAAATACCTGGATGGCTTGGTCATGTGATATGGTCGAAACAAGAACATTGGGCTGATTCACGACTCTGATTATCGCGTGAAATAGCGAATCATGACCCCCACGCGCTTACCGGCATGGCACATGATTGATGGAAGGATCTGCTGTATGTTGAACTCAGCTTATTAATATTACTATGATTTTGCAGCCTGCCCTCGACACTATAAAACAGACACTGATCATCAACATTTATTGCCTGGCATATTTCATTGTATCTCGTCAGGTGCATAGAAAAACACAACATGAAGCAAACAATGAATCCTATAGCTAATATGCCCACCATACATATTGATGTGGAAGTGGTTTGAATCTCCGGTAAGGTGAGGGTTTTAGAAAACCCTAACCTGCACAGTTGGCGGCGACTACACTAGCCAGGCTACCTTAATTCCTCAGGCTCAAGAATCCCCCCTACCCACCCCTACCCACCCCTGTCCTACACCACAAGTACATACACGCAATAGATGACAGACACAGTGGTAAGAACTTCGTCTCGCAGCTAGCATGACAGGAGGCTTCCGACCATCAGAAGGTGTCCCCTACGACCTATGTTTCGGTCCCTTCCCTCCTTGACACTCTCAAGCGGTGGGCCTGCCTGGCATGACTCCCAGGCGCTTTTCTCCTGTTGTCAGTTCCAGTATACAACTTCGAGACGATTCGTGCATCGCTCTAACCCAGCAGACGATGTGGCAGCCATGTTGCCTTCTTCCTACCCTATTCACAGCTGAAGGAACCGCCCCTGCTGCACGATGAATCGACTGCGCTGTCAATCTTCCACTTCCTTCCCGTTGTAGGCGCGGACTAGGAACTAAACTGTTTCGTCTGAGGAATAGAGCAGCATCATCGCGAGCCTGGCTTTTCTGTCTTCGTATTCCTTGACGATAGACTTGAACGGGAGCACGAACTTTGCTTTCTGGAGCAGAACGCTACTTCCGACAGACCTGGTGGCACTCCTAGCCTCTTCCTCTTGGCTGTGCTGATTTTTCTATCTTCTTTCTATCGCCTCTACGTGCTCGTGCACACATAGTAAACGGGCAGAGGCCATAGCTGCTTCGGATCAGCATGAACTGGAGACACCAGATCTTGAACTTTTCAATCAGTCTTCTTTCATCGATGACTAGCAAACTGTCTTCCGTTGTCATGCGTATGTGCTGTAATGCATGTCCGTCAACGAGGCATCGTACACCCAGCCGAGACTTTTGACAAGTTTATCTGTTACAATGGAGATTATCTGGGCGGCCATCGTGAATGCTGTTTCCGCAACCTTGCCCTTCACGATCGACAAGACTTCTCGTTTTCTTGGGTTTGAAGTTCGTCCTGCACTAGTAGACCCAGCCATTGGAACATGCTGCTAGAATGGCTCCTCCCTGGCATCAGGATTGTCGTGTCCTCCATGAAGGCCTAGAGCCAGATGCTAAATCCAGAATTACTTGCATGGTCATGATAACAATATCGTGACATCGCACATCCCATTGGTACAGCTAAGCTATACTTGCCCAGAGGTCGTGAACGTTGCGGTACAGCGGCGAAGAGTGAACCCAAAGAATTCTCCTTCTCCTCCTCCTCCTCCTCCTCCTCCTCCTCCTCCTCCTCCTCCTCCTCCTCCTCCTCCTATAATCTACTGCTATAGAATTATCGTGATCTCCTCGAGCACGTGATACATCCAGAGGGCTGCCATAGCATTACTAGCGTTTATATTTACGTGTTCGTATCTGAGGTAGTACATTTTATTGATTACAAAGATGTTATTCTTAGTCAAGGACTTAGTTAACTAAATTAATTTAAGAAATATACGCAATGGCTCGTTGATCTAGGGGTATGATTCTCGCTTTGGGTACGAGAGGTCCCGGGTTCAAATCCCGGACGAGCCCGACAGCATTTTTAATGACGCCTGGAGGTCGTCGCAAGAACTACGGAGTTCGTTCTTTGTGCGACGCTTTCGACAGGCAGAACTACGGAAAGAGACCTAGCCATATGGGGTAAAACCCGGTGCAATGATGAAGATCCTCTCGACTTTAAAGTTGGAAAAAAAAAAGAAATACAAACAGAGATGAATGGTGGTGAGAGGCCATGGGGGAACCTGCAGGAGACAGCAAAAGATAAGTCGTCGTCTTGGCGTGGTTTACTTGAGGGCCCTTAGCCACAATATGGGATAAAGGACACAAAGATGAAAAGGAAGGGTTAGCGACTCAACTCCTCCATTAGGTTGTGGGTTCGATTCCAGGCCGCGTCCTTCGGTTCACGAATGCACCTTTTCGGGGACTCCTGAGGGTCGTCGCTGGAGCTACGGAGTTCGTGCTTTGTGTGGCGCTTTCCGCGTGTGACATAACAGATTAATATGACAGGTCTTAGACTTGACTGAGCTACCGTATGACAGTAGGCGGTACTACCTGCTTTCTGTTAGCGCTGAATGTTGGGCAGCGCTCACCAAACCCGACACCCCACCTTGTGTCAACGGCTTCGGGCGGAGGAGGGTACACGTCTTGTCCTAGTGCGAGGAAATGCAACCTAAAGACTACATGTCATGGCAGGACCAGGGGGGGCAACCCCTAAGCCTTGTCCCGGCCC
>JACEFZ010026800.1:0-23308 GCA_014155875.1 Cepaea nemoralis
CCCCTTTTCCCCCCCCCCTCCCTCCCCCCCCCCTCCTTCCTTCCCCCTCCCCCCTCCTCCTCCCCCCCCCCTCCCCCCCCTTTCCTCTCCCCCCTCCCCCCTCCCCCCCCCCTTCCCCTTCCCCCCCCTCCCCCCTCCTTCCTTCCCCTCCCTTCCCCCTCCTCCTCCTCTTCCCTCTAACCTCCTCCCTCCTCCTCCCTTCACATTCCTCCTCCTCCCCTCCTCCTCCTTCTCCCACCTCCTTCTCCCTCTTCCTCCTCCCTCTTCCTTCTCCTCCTTCTCCCTCCTCCTTCTCCCTCCGCCTCCTCCCTCTTCCTTCTCCCTCCGCCTCCTCCCATCCTCCTACTCTCTCCTCCTCCTCCCTCCTCCTCCCTCTCCCTCCTCCTCCCTA
The DNA here is from genome assembly GCA_014155875.1 of Cepaea nemoralis. Lineage (NCBI taxonomy): Eukaryota > Metazoa > Mollusca > Gastropoda > Stylommatophora > Helicidae > Cepaea > Cepaea nemoralis. The sequence continues at coordinate 392 of JACEFZ010026800.1, forward strand.
TCCTCCTCCTGCTCCCTTCTCCTCCTGCGTTCTCCTCCTCCCTCCTTCTCCCTCCTCCTCTCTCTTCCTCCTCCCTCCTCCTCCTCCACCCTACTCCTCCCTCCTCCTCCTAATCCCTCCTCCTCCCACCTCCTCCCTCTACCTCCTCCCCCTCCTCCCTTCACATTCCTCCTCCTCCCTCTTCCTCCTCCTCCCTCCTCCTCTCTCCGCCTCCTCCCTCCTCCTCCTCCTCCCTCTACCTCCTCCCTCCTCCTCCCTTCACATTCCTCCTCCTCCCTCCTCCTCCTCCCCTCCTCCTCCTCCCCCTCCTTCTCCCTCCTCCTTCTCCCTCTTCCTCCTCCCTCTTCCTTCTCCCTCCGCCTCCTCCCTCCTCCTACTCTCTCCTCCTCCTCCCTCCTCCTCCCTCTCCTCCTCCTGCATGGGCGAAATAGAGAACACACTGAACCGTTCAACAGGGATTCATTGTCAAAGAAATGTGGTTATTAAGACAAACGAAAGTGAGGGAAATGAAATACTTTGGGCGTGTAGAGTCTGGAAAAGATGTATATGGAGGGAGGCCTAACGAGTAAGCGGACAAGAGGAAAACCCAACATGGATGGGTATATCTTATATATAAAAGGCGATCTCCGTCCGTCTGTCTGTCTGTCTATATGTCCCTAATGCGCTCGCGAACGGCCCATCCCATTGAGATGAAATTTTTTACACGTCTTCCTTTCATTCCAGCGCAGCCCACTGTCATATTTTTTTAGTATGAAAGTTTGAAGATTTTATATTTCTTTACACTGTCGCCAACTCTAAGAAGACATGGAACAACCTCAGCCATTATTAAATCTACAGGCATATGCGTTATATTCCTCCTTCTCCTCCTCCTCTCCCCTCCTACCCTCTTCCTCTTCTCCTCCCCCTCCTCCCTCTCCCTCCTCCATCCTCCTCTTCTTTCTTTCTCCTCCTCCTCCCTCTTCCTCCTCCCAGCTCCTACTCCTCCTTTTTCTTCTTCTTCTGCTGCCGCTGCTCCATTTACCCAAGTTAATATATTACCAAGTTGGTCTTCGTTTATCTAAGGTTGTTCTAACTGCAACCAATAAATGATTAGACAGACAGACAGATAGACAGACAGACAGACAGACAGACAGACAGACAGACAGACAGTCAGTCGGGAACGGGAACTTATATGACTACTCATATGAATTAAATGAGATGCTCCCCATCAGGGGCTGGGCGAAGCCGGGCCGGATCAGACAGATAGACAGACTGACAGACAGACAGACAGATAGATAGTCGGGAACGGGAACGTGAGCTTATATGACTACTTATATGAATTAAATGAGATGCTCCACACCAGGAGCTGGGCAATGCCGGGCCGGGTCAGACAGACAGACAGACAGACAGACAGACAGACAGACAGACAGACAGACAGACAGACAGACAGACAGTCGGTAACGGGAACGGGAACTTATATGACTACTTATATGAATTAAATGAGATGCTCCCCACCAAGGACTGGGCGAAGCCGGGCCGGGTCAGCTAGTTTAAGTATAAACACGGAATTAAAGCAGCTGTTACCACAATAAGTACCAAGAGAAGACGAGAGCAAAGGGCAGGGAACTACATGCCATACTAATTAGTAAACTTAATCTCAAAGACGAGACAGTGAGGAAAAATGAGAAAGAACTAAATTAAATCTTTGTAAAACTAAACATAGAAAATAAAACAGTGGAAGAAGAATGGGAGATGTTCAAGTATTTTAGATACTGCAAAATTAAAATTTAGAACCGCGAAAAAACGCCAAACACAGATAAAGACAACAACAAGTTGATGGAACGCTTAGGTAAAAAATAAAGCTGTAAAAGACCAAAAACAAATATACAATGTAGGTGAAGGGCAAAAAGGATCATCATCATCATAAAGTACCCTGCCAGCTGGCGTAGGCGTTCATGTATCTCCACAGATCTCGGTCTTTAGTGTTCTGGATCAACTCTGCTAATGATTTTTCTTCATTCCACAGTCTCAATCCGCACAGCATCATTTTCCTTGGTCTGCCTCTGCCATTCTTCCCCTCGGTATTTCCAGTTGTCACGATGTTCTCCAATGCCTCTCTGCTCATCATATGACCGAAGAAAGATGTTTGTCTCTATCTTATTATTGTATATAAGTTTCTATTTTCACTAGCCTCTTTCAGACAATTGTCGTTAGTTACTAAAGCAGCCCAAGGAATTCGCAACATTCTCAGGGACCACATTTCTGTTGCTTCTAATTTCTTCTTAGAAGAAAAAAAAAAGGATCGTGATTACATAAAATATAGAATAACAAGAAGACACGCAAACAGAATAATAAAACAAAAGAACAACAAAAAGACTGGGAGGATTATGGAGAAATCCAAAATATAGACTACAAGGAGTCAACTAGAAACTCCTACAAAAGATCAGTGCACTGAGAACCAGAGCAGTACCCTTTGACCCAAATTAAATAATTAACAGTGAAAAACGAGAACCAATAAGTGAATAAACACAAATCCTACAGCGGTGGAGGCAGTACTTTGAAAAACTCCTCAAGATTCCATCAGATGTCGCAGGAATTCACGAATCCGACACAGATGCTATCGAAGAACTAGAATCAGACCTACTGAAAGATATAATTGGAGAATCCATCAGATTAGATCCGTTGAATAAATCACCGGGACAAAGGCGAAATCCCAAATGAACTCATTAAAGCAGCAAGAGAAGTAGGAACAGCATGGCTACATAGACTAGTTTACCATGTTTGACAGAACGACAACCACCACGAGACCGGGAAAGTGCCATAATTGTCCCAATTTTTTTTTAAGGCAGTAAAAGAGATTGCACACAATGCAGGGGCGTCTTTCTTTTGTTTCACACTGGGAACATATTTTGCAAAGTTCTTGAGAAAAGAGTACACCAGAACCCTAGTTATACGAAACACAATTTGTATTTAGAAAAAAGAAAGCATGCACAGATGTCACTTTTGCTCATAGTCAACGTATAGAATTAGCAATCTATTTTACTGAAACACTCTACTTAGCCTTTGTTGACCCAAAAAAAAAAGGTATTTGGTGTAATGGATAGAAAAAAGCTGTGGAAAATCCTTACGCGATTAGAAGTGAGTACACATACAAATTGCAGATATTTATTGCAACACCGAAGTAACCAGGAGCCTTGGAATGTGATCAATATCGAACAATAGTATAATGAGCCACATCACACATATTTTGCTAAGAATTACCATGCAAAGAGTAAGGAAGAAAATACAACCCGGTATAGGAGAAGAACACTGTGAGTTTGTAGAACGCAAGGGTACAGTAAATGCTGTGTCTACGCTGAGAACTTTAGTTGAACGTTCTATAGAAATAAACAAAGACTTACATCTTTGCTTTATTGACTATAGCACAGGTTTTCGATAAAGTTAGACATGTCAATATGATGGAGATGCTTGTAGATCTGCAAATTAATGAGAAAGACCTTAGACTCATAAACTACATATATTGAAAACAACAAGCTGCCATAAAGATTGATAATGAAGTAGGTCAATATCAGCCTATTAAGAGAGGTGTGAGACAGGGATGTGTAATGTCTCCAGATTTTTTTTTCCCCTGTACAGTGAAGTATATTCAGAAATGTTGACTATATAAAAGGAATCATCATTGGGGGACATAACACCAAAAACATTAGGCATGCGGATGATACAGTACTGATTGCAGACAATGAGCAGGATCTGCAACATTTAGAAGATGCGATTGTTGCACACAGTGAACAACTAGGGTTATAATTAAGTTGTAAGAAAACACAGATTATGGTCGGCACCAAGAAGGAAATGCCATAATGTAATATACAAGTAAATAGGAACGTCCTTTTACAAGTGAATCGGTACAATTATCTCGGAACAGTCATAACATCTGATGAGAGATGCCTTGAAGAGATTAGAATAAGAATCGCCATGGCGTGAGCAACCTCTTACAAGATGAAAAACATACAGACCAATAAAAAGATTCATTTCGCAAAGAAATGTGCTTTTGTATGGATGTAAGGTGTGGACAATGAGCAGACAAGCTGAACAACTTCTGATGGCTGTGGAAATGTGGTTTCTGGGGAGTATGCAAAGAATACAATGGACAGACAGAAAGACCAAGTCCTACAAGAAACAAATGAAAACCGTAACTGATTAGAGAAATTATAAGTATACAGGCAAAATTTTTGGTAACGTTATGAGAAGAAATTAATTGGAGAACTTGGTGACATCTAGCAAGATTGAGGGGAAGAGAACAAGGCTAGGGCAGAGAAGTAAATATCTGCCTGGGGAATTAAGGCCGCCTGGCTAGTGCAGTCGCTGCGAACTCTGCAGGTTAGGGTTTTATTTTTGCCCCTGACAGAAATAAAAACCTACAACTTACCGAGCATTCGAACCTTGGTCTTCCGAAGGATAACCCGGCATTCTTAGCCACTCCGCTAGTCGTTCCTTAACAAATACTTGTAACCAAAAACAATAACAAGGAAAAAGCTACATGCTCTTGCTTATAATCTTTGCAGACAGTCCTCTCCATGAACAAAAATATGATAATAAGAAAGATACAAGAAATCTTGAACAACATCGTGATGCTCTTCTACTGTATCGTTCGTATCTACTCGTCCCAAGCGTCGCCTTGCACCTTACTACCTAAAATAATCACACAAGGCGATGACACAGCCACCGACTGACACCTTTAGACACCCTCACCGACTTTGTTCAAACTTCCTCATATCACTTGGTAAGCTTTCTGCCATTCTCTATATTTTACAGTATTATCAGATTATGATATAGAACTTGCTTTTGTATGTATAACAATGACATTGAAAATCTTTTTAAAACCATTAACAGGGTCCACACACAACCTGGTTTGGCTGGCCTGATCATTATGCAGCAGGGGACATGCTAGGAACATCCATCCAGGACTTGCAACAAGAAATATTTCAAGATATTAAAGATAAAGTGGTGTTTATCTCACCTTGGGACATGACAATTGCCACGCAAAACTGGGATTACCACCCGAGAACCAGTATCAATATATTTCAAACAATTGCTCAGCTCATGTGTGGCAGATAATTCCTAGGAACAGTTATAGAAATGTGTCTTTAGAGCAACCCTCCACTATATCATACTTAGTGTTTCGACAGGAAGACTTCGTGTATCTCTGTCTATCTATCTATCTATCTATCTATCTATCTATCTATCTATCTATCTATCTATCTATCTATCTATCTATCTATCTATCTATCTATCTATCTATCTATCTATCTATCTATCTATCTATCTATCTATCTATCTATCTATCTATCTATCTATCTATCTATCTATCTATCTATCTATCTATCTATCTATCTATCTATCTATCTATCTATCTATCTATCTATCTATCTATCTATCTATCTATCTATCTATCTATCTATCTATCTATCTATCTATCTATCTATCTATCTATCTATCTATCTATCTATCTATCTATCTATCTCTGTATGTGGGGATGAAAGTAGGGGTGTTGAAATGGGTGTGGGGGATGTGTGTATGGGTGGAGGATATGTGTATGGGACGGATGCGGGGGATGTGTGTTTATGTGGGTGGAAATGTGTGGATGGTTTGAGGAAGTATGTGTGGGAGGCGGGGTTGTGTGGGTAGATGATTGTGTTGGGTGGATTGGGGATGCAAGGGCGGGTGGGGAGAAGTGTATGGTGTGTGGGTTTGAGATATGTGTGCGGTGTGTTGGTGGGGGATGTGTGAATGATGTGAGGGTGGAGGGTATGTTTGTGGTGGTATGGGTGGAGGATAGTGTGTGGTGTGGGGGATGTGTGTGATGGGTGCGGGGAATGTGCGTATGGGTGGGGTATATGTGTGGGTGAGTAGGGGATTGTGGTGGTTGGGGGGAAGTATGTGGGGGTGTGTGGGTGGGAGATGTGTGTGTGGATGGGGAATGTGTGGGTGGGGGTGTGTGAGTGGCTTAGGGATGTGTAGGTGGGTAAGGGAGTTGTATGTGTCGGGGTGGGATGTGTGAGTGGGTGGAGGATGTGTGTGGGTAGGGGTATTGTGATCGAGAGATGTTTGGTTGGGGGTGGGTGGGTGGGGGTGTGTGGGTGCGTAGTGGAGGATGTATGCGTGAGTGAGTGTGTTTGGTGGGCGGGTAGGGAATGCGTGTGTGGGTGGGGAGAGGTGTGTGGTGTGTTGGTTGGGGATATTGTGTGAGTGAGGTATGTGTGTGTGGGTGGGGGATTTTTGTGGTGTGTGAGTGGGGGTATGTGGGGTGGATGGGTAAGGGCATCTGTGTGGGTGTGGGTGGGAATATTGTGTGGTATCTAGGTGGGGGATATGTGTGTGGTGTGTAAGTGGGGATGTGTTGGTGAGGGATATGTGTGTGTGTGGTGCGTGGGTTGGGAATAGTGCGTGGTAGGGGGTGTATGTGATGTGCGGGTGGGGGATTGTGTGGTGGGGGTTTAGGTTAAGGCATGTGTGGGTGGGTGGAAGTTGTATGTGTGCGTAGTGGGGTGTGTGTGTGTGGATTTGGGATGTATGGGTTGTTAGGGAGGTGTGTGTGGGTGGGGGGGGGGGGGGTAGGGACATGTCAGTTGGTGGGGATGTGTGTGTATGGTTTGGGTATGTGTGAGTGGATGTGCGATGTGTGGGTTGGTGGGGGATTGTGTGCATGGGTGGGGAATATGTTGTCGATGGAGATGTGGCTGGGGGATGGGTGGTTTGAGGTGTGGGTGGGGAGAGGATGTGTGGGTTAGGATGTGTATGTGGATGGGCGTGGGATGTGTGGGTTGGTGGGGGAATGTTTGTGGGTGGCGAGTGTGTTTTGGTTGGGGGATCAGGTGAGGGCAGTGTGTGTGGGTGGGGGATGTGCGGGAGTGGGATGGGTCGGTTGGTGGCGTATGTATGTGTCCCTTGGTGTGCGTGTGTGTAGGTAGGTGGGGATATTTATGTGTCCCTTGGTGCGCGTGTGTGTGGGTAGGTGGGGTTGTGTGGGTGGGGTGATGTATGGATAGGTGGGAGATGGGCTTCATAACATGGTAATTAGCCCATTTTATGTTTACAACATTCATTTCACAATGTTTATGTTTCTTCCTATATAAATGTAAAATGCTCTTGATGAACGAAAGACGAGTGATTGAAAGGTCCGAATGTAAGACGGGCCTGCGCGCCCAATTTGTGACCCTAATAAAGTTGATTTGATTTGATTTGATTTGTCTGGTTGCATCCGGAGAGTGAAGACGTGTTTTCGTATCTCTTACTTCTCGGATTATTATTACTGCAAGCTGAATCACCTATCAAGGATGTTTATATCAATGTGCTCGTTGTGATTCTGTGGATGTGGTTAAATAGATTTTAAATTAATACAAGTGTTAATTATCGCAAAAATGTGTGTTATATATAATATTCATTTCGAGTGATAGTTGAACACTATTAAATTTTAACCAATCAAGTGCACGAGGCGTGTCAGAAACAACCACGGGACCTCAAATTGCCCGCGGCGTGGCTAGATAACAATGCGATTGCTGCATTCTTCAAGTTTAGTTATTCGTAATATTATGCAATAATGTCAGGGGAAGGAGAGTGCTCCGTATTGGAAGTGAATGGTGAAAGGACTCGCTCAGGTTTACGATCGGCTGTCAATAAAACTTACACACTAAACAAAGAGAGGGCCGTGAAGAACAAGCTATCCAAGTGCATGAATCCCACCGGCCTAGTCGTCAAACACACCAACTCAGGACAGTGTGTTACTGTTTCCTTCAACAACACACTCCATTATGAGGCATTCCGAACTTGCCTATTCAACTACTACAGGCTTGAACAAATTGAACACAGGCAAGATAAGCGCGGAGCCCACGTTGAGGCACTGATTACGACGCCAGTGATTACAATACACTTATACCACAGTAAGAATAAACTCATGACACAAGGCAGTATTGAAAACATTAATTCTTGGCTAAAAGTAGATTTTGTTGAACTTGAAAACTCGATACAGACATTCACCGAATCTACGCAGCCCACAACTACAGCTGTCGACAGCACACCAGCTAACAATGTTCGTCAATTAACTCATACGATGAGTGTACATGACAACATCAACACGAGGCCTGCCAACCCACCAGTGCTCTTGGCCATTGAATACCCAATGGAGCGCATCCAAAACAACATAGAACCCAATGTTGACATTGTTGAAGAAGTACCTGCCTCAGATAACAATAGCATCTTAACTATCAATGGACATTCGTGCGACTGTAAACAGCGCATTGAGGAACTAGAACAATCACTAAAGGCGCTCATTGTCACTGTTTCAACCAACATTGAAGCAAACAACAAGATAAGCAGTGATTACAATGCTCTCAAAACAGAAGTTGCACTCCTGCGAGATGAAAATTTGCTGCTGAGAAATACAGTTCAAATCTTACAGAATGTGTCCTCTACCGACCAAACCGAAGAAGCATGTAATTCCCAAGCAACCGCTTCATCCTTGGGAAATCTTGGGGAAGCTCAATCCCACCCAGAACAGATAATCACTATGAAAACACCTCAACGCGCAGAGGAAGATAAACAACAACAAACACCTCAATGCGCAGACGAAGATAAACAACAACAAGCAGTCTACCCCATTGACGTCAAAATAAGCAATAGGTTCGAAGTACTTCAAGAAAAGTCACCAGAAAACGTACAGTGCTTTAACATGCTGCCAACGGGCAAGACACGCCTACAAGGTACAACGGGAGAACCACATGGAGACATACAGACTGCTGATAATCGGAAATGGATGAAACAACGGGCGAGACGTGCTGACAACCAACATGTACAGACAGCACGACCTGACTGTACACTTATTATACTAGGCGATTACTTAATGAAAGGTTTATACAGCGACAGGATGGCCACTTCAGACAAAGACATTGTTTCAATAATCCCACTGCCTGGGGCTGGTGTAGACCGGCTAACAGACAAGATTAGCAGGTTGGCTGTTAATCATAGCGTTAGAAGGGCAAGCGTACATATTGGTATCACCGACACCATGAACAACCAACAAATCACAGGGTCTCAACTGCTGGCACTCTTGAACGGATTACGTCACACTTTTCCTAACTCATCCATTTTCTTCTCCTCCATCATATCACCGAGTTATGGACACCAGCGCCGTCTAGCTGACATAAATAACAACATTTTGCAGAAGTTCTGTTCTCAAAACAAGATACAATTCATCAACAACACAGCATCATTCACTTCACAGGCTGGTGCACCAAAAAAGAGTCTTTATAAGGATCAAATACATTTGTCTACATTGGGCACCAGTTTGCTCGCCAAGAATATCAAATATCCAGAACGGACACACCATACATCCAATACGGGATCGCGCCGGACACTTTTAGCTACTCCTGAAACTCAAGCCAGACGACATACTCCCGTCACATCAAGTACCAATAGGCCAGAAGTGTGCAGACCACTCATAACCACTGCACCTGAAATCCAAGCCAGACGGGACACTACCACCACACCAAGTCCGTTAAATACGTCGTCCTTTCACACAGGAGGGTAATAATTACGAAGATATTTTTCCTATTCTCCCCAGAAAGGAACCAACTCTCAGCAACAACGACGTGCCACCACAACCTCCTGTTAGCCACCAACCAGAGGCTCTAGTTGGTAGTCATTACATACCCATGAGACATCATCAGTACCCATTTCATTGTAACCCAGAATGGTTGCACCTCACACGGTATAGCCCAGCTACACTTCGTCAAGCACTTATATTGTCGCTATACCAACAACCAACACAACCTGGTATTTACTAGCAACTTAGCACAAAGCTACACCGGATGTCGGTACAAGAAAGAGCCTCTCCTAGAACGTTTATCTGCATATTTGGTTATTACTTGATCTAGTAACGTATTAGGTTATAAGTAACTACAAACATTGACTTGTTTTGACTTTATATTAATTGATAGTACTTAGCTGTATAGCCTTTATAATACTTTTAATTGTGTTTTTACTGTGAGTAAAGGGGGTCTTCACTGCTCTTCATTACGGATCTGTGTACGTATTTTTATATATTGACAGAGATATTACTGTTTCTCTGTACTTTAGAGTGTTTATTGTAATAAGGGTCGTAAGTTGTATTCACTTTGTGTGTGTGTGTGTGTGTGTGTGTGTGTGTGTGTGTGTTGCTTTTAAACTTGTGATTACGCATTGTTGAAATGTCTAATAAGTACGAACACTGGCTCAGGAATAATGGGCTCAGAATCGGGCATGTAAACATATGCCATCTATTAGGGAAGCTGCCCGAACTATCACTTATACTTAATCAAAATTTTCACATGTTCGGCGTTAGCGAAAGTCGATTAAATGGTAACATCTCAGATGATGACATCGCTATCAGAGGTTTTAAAACCATTAGAAGAGATCCCTATCAGAAACAAGAGACGGGTATTGCAGTTTATATTTCTAACTCGCTTAACGCCCACCGCAGGCTAGATTTTGAAACCTGTGAGATTGAGTGTGTATGGCTTGAGGTTAAACTTCAAAATCGCATACCCCTAGTAGTTGGCTATCTTTATCGAAACCCCAGTGCAGGAAATATCTGGTATGAAAAATTCACCACTATGATGGATGTAGTCTTTAGTAATGCTAGGGAAATAATATTGCTAGGTGACTTCAACATAGACACTAACAAATCAAACAAAACATGGGAAAACATAATAGAGTCATATAACTTCCAACAGTTAGTCAAACAAGCCACTAGAATAACCAAATCATCTGCAACACTTATAGATCATATTTATACTACGTGTGCTGACAACATCACAGAATGTACTGTATCTATTAATGCAATGAGCGATCACTACCCAGTATATTGCACGTGGTCGGAAAGAGGCACCAAAACTCCAAAACACAAACATATAAGTATAAAATATAGAAATTACAAAAATTTCAATCGAGACGTCTTCTTACAAGACTTGCTCAACTCATCTCTGGACTATGTTTACCAGCTTCCTGACCCAGACGATGCTCTGGACCACTGGCTGAAGACCTTTCTAAGTATATTTGATAAGCATGTTCCATTTAAGGAAGTTCGTGTTAAACATCACACTAAGCCCCCGTGGATCACACAGGAGGTAGTTGAACTTATGAGAGACCGGGACAGGGCACATAAAAATAGAGATCTAACTATGTACCGTAGTCTGAGAAACAAAGTTCAATATGTTATTCGAAAGGAAAAGAAAAACTATTTTAAGAACTTAATAATAGATAAAACCAACACTAAAGATATATGGAAAGCAATTAATACCTTGACAAACAAACACAAATCATCACAATCATTACCATCAAATCAGGTTACATGTGATCAATTCAGTAGATTCTTTCAGTCCGACATAAACCAACTGAAGGCTGCAATACCAGATGCGCCTCATGACATATCTTTATTATCATCATTCTGTGAGAACAAATGCTATGGAGACATTCCCTCCAACATACCGCTAATGACTACCACTGAAGTATTTACTCATCTCAGTAATCTAAAAAACAATAACTCATCAGGACTAGATGGAATCAGTAATCGGATCCTTCGCCATGCTGCACCGGCGATCTGCGAGTCACTAACTTTTATATATAATCAATGTCTCACCAAAGGTCACTTCCCATCAGCCTTTAAAATCGCTAAAGTGTATCCTCATTTAAAAGCTGGTCCTCTAGACGATCGTCTCATGAGTAATTATAGGCCAATTTCCATATTATCCTCATTATCCAAACCGCTAGAAAAGCACATCCACAAAACAACACTAGATCACTTAGTTCGCCATAAACTGATAGTTGACAGTCAGTCAGAATTTCGGCCAAAATATTCTTGCCATACGGCACTAACAAACATGATAGAAAACTGGCATCAAAATATTAACAACAATACTCTATGTGGAGCGGTGTTTATAGACTTTAGAAAAGCATTCGATATGATAGATCATACTATTCTAATTAAAAAACTAGAAACAATGAAAGTAAGCTTTAATATAGTGACATTAATAAAATCATTTTTATTAGACAGAAAGCAAGTAGTATCACACAATAAAGCTTTATCTCAAGCCATTACCATTAATATTGGAGTACCTAAGGGGTATATTCTTGGCCCTCTGTTATTTGCCATTTATATAAATGATCTTCCTTTACATCTGTCGTTGTCCTGCGATTTATTTGCTGATGACTGCACAGTATATACAAACGCTATAGATAGTAATGTGCTAGAATTATCCTTGCAACAGGAAATAAATAGTGTAGTTAACTGGAGTCATGCAAATCGCATAAAAATTAACATTACTAAAACAAAGTCTATGTTAATAGGAACCAGGCAAAGACTTCACACTCTAAGCTCGCAGAGAACTCTTCAGCTGCATATTGGCAGCACGCCTGTAGAAAGTGTCACCGAGCACAAGGTACTGGGTGTTATCATAGATCAAAATCTAACTTTAACTCACATGTTAATGCTCTAGTTAAACAAATAGCCAAAAATGTATACCAACTTGCCAAAATTAAAAATTTCCTTGATGAAAACACAAGAAAGATATTCTATAATTCCCATATACAAACACATATTGATTACTGCTCCACAGTCTGGGATGGATGCTCCAAATCAATCACAAAACGCCTACATTCACTCCAGAAAATCGCAGTGCGTTTAATTAATGGTGAAAAGCTTACCAACAATTCTAACCTACATAAACGTCTCCGGTTACTGCCACTCCACAAGCGCTTACTTTTTAATAAGGCCAAACTAATTCACAAAATCCTATTTCAAATTGCTCCAAGTACCTTTGGCCATTGTTTAAATATAACGCTAGACATAGCGAACGACTAAATATACTTCATGTCCCAAAGCCTAGGATAGACTTATATAAAACAAGCTTAGCATACTCTGCCGCTCAGTTGTGGAACAATCTTCCACAAGAAATCAAAGACACCACCAATCATTATACATACATTCGCAACCTATTTGAACACTACCTTAGTACAGACTACATGCCCCTATAAACAATAACACAAAAAGACAATAATGGTAACATATCTCAAACGACAACTAGCCAAAAAACATTCCCTTATGTATGGCACGTTACACCCTCCTTAGGTATTTATAATGCCCATGTTAAAAACTGCCCCAGTGAGTCATTTGTTATTGAATATTTTTCATGCGTTTTAATGCTATTGTTCTTTTGTTGTCAATATTTGCTTCATAAGTGATGTTGAATGAAAGAATGTATGAGAGGAAATAGGGAAGAAGGGCAGAATGTTAGACGGGCCTGCGTGCCCAATTCTTAACCCTTTGAATAAAAAGACTTTCGCTCATTCTATCTATCTATCTATCTATCTATCTATCTATCTATCTATCTATCTATCTATCTAACTACAGTTAGACGGGCCTGCGTGCCCAATTCTTAACCCTTTGAAAAAAAAAGTTTGTTCATTCTATCTATCTATCTATCTATCTATCTATCTATCTATCTATCTATCTATCTATCTATCTATCTATCTATCTATCTATCTATCTATCTATCTATCTATCTATCTGTCTGTCTATCTATCTATCTATCTATCTATCTATCTATCTATCTATCTATCTATCTATCACAGGAGAAAAATTATCAAGGACAGGAAGACGTAATTCCCTATACTTAGCTGCTCAAAGACAAAGAAGCGCAACACTGACTTTTAATGGGCCAGAGAAGAAAAGGACAATAAGAAGAAATAGAGAAAGAGCACTGTATATATTCTCCTCAGTTAACAAGAAAAGGGGTAGAGTTAGACAGAAGACTCCAGGTGTTCTTTGGGCGGGGCATATACTGTTGTATACCCCAGACTGCAACAGAATCAATGAGTTTACACAACAAACTACAGACTAAACAAAAAACAAATTAAGAACAACAAGATTAGACTTTTATTGACAGAACTGCATGATTCAGGGACAAACAAGCATCCTGACATGTCACACAACTGACATATACAGAAATGGGAACCTATGTTCCCACATTGGATATCACTCACTGCTGCCTAACATCGCTATGCACATGACTAGGTACCCATCTCTCCAAACCAACAAGGATATGGCAACAACAGAGCCTCAACGTAAACAACAACAGTAACAGCAGGTATGGACTCTCTATTGTAATCATCTCAGGACTCATGGACAGTCGGTACATACAGAAATGGGAATCTGTAATCCCACAGTTAGAGACAACCGCTGCCTAGCACTGACTACAGGGGCGGTCTCTAAATGACAGTGAGACCTCAATCATGTTCAGTTGAGTCGAAGGGCACCCTCAATACCCACACAAGACACCCGCCTCACATAGGCCGACTGGGACCAGATACAGCAAAGAGCCATAACATAACGAATAACAAAACTATAACCCTAACAGCAGAGATATAGTGGCATAAACAGGTATACGAATGGGAGTGTGAGTGGCCTAAACGACATTAACCAGAGCTGGGGCTCAAGTTTGCTCTACAAACAACAACCATGGCCAGGGTTCACTACCAAGAGTGGGCTTACAAATTGCCAGTCATTTTCGTGGATTTTCTCTGTCCTTGTGTGTGGACCACACAAGCCAGTCTTGGTTAAATCTAGAGGCATTGGTGACTCTCTGCTCTGGTCTAGTTACTGGGGCGGGCTGGTTACAGCCTCCCTGTTTGATCATATCTACATTACTACAGCGATCTACATAATCGCTCCTTCGGCCACGGTTGTTAGTTGAAGAGAGCGGGAAACTGGCGAGCACTCATTTTTATCCCTGTTTCCAGAGCGGCTTCCCATCATACCCTAGGGCACTGCAAGGGACGCCGGTATTGGTAACATCATCATGTGTTGCGTCAAGTGACAACATACCTCACCCCCAATTTTTCGACGGTCCCCGTCGAATACTCTAAACCCTTAGTGTTTAGACAAAACACTAGGACTATTTAAGTAAGCAATCAGTTAAGGGGGTTTCATCATGGGACTTAAACCTCGCAGTGTAAATCTGTTACCAGTTATATTTTCTGAACCTGCCTTAAAAACATACATCGGTGACAATTTACAAAAATCAGTCCCTGACAAAAAATACCATATCTTATGTGTGGCCATGAGGAATATGCAGTCTGCATACAAAATAAACCAGCAACCCTGACGTCAACATCAAAACTTAGCTCCATGGATGCAATACATATGGGCACCCAAAATAAAATAAAAATTTCACATAGGCATCCCCTTAAATTTACAATCCCTACTTGTAACCCCCCCCCCAAAAAATAATAATAAAAGACCGGAATAACATGCATGCTATCCACTAGATCACCTGCAAACCAAGATGCAGACATCCTTGCCACTGAAAAAAAATATAATTCCCATGACTATGCAAGCAAACCCAGTTTTTGTTTTCCCGGTCTGATTCTGGTAGCCCCGCTTCTGCCAACCGCATCCACCAGTTCCATGGGATGAGTCAGTAATTTCTCAGTTGTCACCGTGGTACCCAAATGAAGCAGGGTAGAAAAATACCTGTACATGGGGAAAAAACAAAGCAAAACAAAACATGCTGGAAGGCTTGGACATGTCTTGGACTCACTTTCTGTAGGTGGGGATTCCTAATTCGAATTAACATTGAATGACTCGGAATAATTAACTAGTAATTAATTATTTGTCCCTGTCGTGGAAATATATAACGAATGTTTCTGTCTGATGATGCTCACTGGATACCGGTTCCTCCCACTTAATGTCTATTATGTGTCTCTTTTGAATTTTCTATGCACAGGGGAAATATAGGACATCACTGTTCACTGCTCAACACTTAATATGTCCACTTATGATATCATGAACCTGGACGAACACGTTGGTATTATTAACTCCTCTGCTTCCGCCTATAAGGAAAGGATTTTCTTATCACCACAGGTAACATTGTCATCTGTCACTTCAAACGAACATGGTAAACTGATGTACAATAAGGGAAACATCCCCCTCGATAATCTCAGGTGTTGATGCGACCATTGGGGATTGAATATGGATGTCCAGCGCTCTGCTGCTGGTGGGACACACTGGTGGGATGGAATTCTGATGTCCCCTCTTCCAGACAAACAAGGGAAAGGTACTTCTATGGACGGCCCCAGATGTTGGCGCCACTGAAATCAGTCGCATGAACAGTCCACAACTGTTCTCCCGAAAGAATCAACAGCATTTATCTCTTAGGCAAGCACAGCCCCAGCCTCTATTGATTATAGGAGCGTTCTGCTCTCCTGCTGTTCATTCATGAAGTCGTTGACTATATCTGTAACTTTCTGAGCAACGCTTGATGGTTTCAGTAGAAATATATATACATATTCCAAACAACTTTATAGTATAAGTTTGGTGACCGTTGGAGTTTTCGCACTCTTAATTTATACCAGCGGACTGAGACTGAGCGCCGGCTGGGTGGAAAACTTCGGTTCCCTGATCAAGAACTAAGGTCACCTTAAATTTCGACGACTTGAGATGTGGTGTAGGTCTGGCGGCACTTCTCTCAATGCTGTGCTTCTTGGAGACTCGGGAACAAAACCTGAACCCAGTTAATGTCTTTGGCCAGGGACCTCTCACACCCCCAAGAAGGCAGAGGATAAAAAAAAATTGAACTACTACATAAAAGAATCAATGAAGACTGGAACAGACACGATCAAGATAATCTAAAGGCCGCCAAACACCCTAGGCCAAGTCTCGCCACTTGTCACAGGAGAAAAATTATCAAGGACAGGAAGATGTAATTCCCTATACTTAGGTGCTCAAAGACAAAGAAGCGCAACATGACTTTTAATGGGACAGAGAAGAAAAGGACAATAAGAAGAAATAGAGAAAGACACTGTATATATTCTCCTCAGTTAACAAGAAAAGGGGTAGAGTTAGACAGAAGACTCCAGGAGTTCTTTGGGCGGGGAATATTCTGTTGTATACCCTAGACAAAAGATTACACTTTTGGACTGCAACAGAATCAATGAGTTTACACAACAAGCTACAGACTAAACAAAACAAATTAAGAACAACAAGATTAGGCTTTTATTGACAGAACTGCATGATTCAGGGACAAACAAGCATCCTGACATGTCACACAACTGACATATACAGAAATGGGATCCTATGTTCCCACAGTGGATATCACTCACTGCTGCCTAACATCGCTATGCACATGACTAGGTACCCATCTCCCCAAACCAACAAGGACATGACAACAACAGAGCCTCAACGTAAACAACAACAGTAACAGCAGGTATGGACTTTCTATTGTAATCAGCTCAGGACTCATGGACAGTCGGTACATACAGAAATGGGAATCTGTAATCCCACAGTTAGAGACAACCGCTGCCTAGCACTGACTACAGGGGTGGTCTCTAAATGACAGTGAGACCTCAATCATGTTCAGTTGAGTCGAAGGACAGTCTCAATACCCACACAAGACACCCGCCTCACATAGGCCGACTGGGACAAGATACAGCAAAGAGCCATAACATAACGAATAACAAAACTATAACCCTAACAGCAGAGATATAGTGGCATAAACAGGTATACGAATGGGGGTGTGAGTGGCCTAAACGACATTAACCAGAGCTGGGGCTCACGTTTGCTCTACAAACAACCATGGCCAGGGGTCACTACCAAGAGTGGGCTTACAAATTGCCAGTCATTTTCGTGGATTTTCTCGGTCCTTGTGTGTGAACCACACAAGCCAGTCTTGGTTAAATCTAGAGGCATTGGTGACTCTCTGCTCTGGTCCAGTGACTGGGGCGGGCAGGTTACAGCCTCCCTGTTTGATCATATCTACATTACTACAGCGATCTACATAATCGCTCCTTCGGCCACGGTTGTTAGTTGAAGAGAGCGGGAAACTGGCGAGCCCTCTTTTTTATCCCTGTTTCCAGAGCGGCTTCCCATCATACCCTAGGGCACTGCAATTGACGCCGGTATTGGTAACATCATCATGTGTCGCGTCAAGCGACCACATATCTATCTATCTATCTATCTATCTATTTTCTATCTACCTATCTATCTATCTACCTATCTATCTGTCTATCTATCTATCTATCTGTCTGTCTGTCCGTCTGTGCGTCTGTCCGTCTGTCTGTCCGTCTGTCCGTCTGTCCGTCCATCCATCCATATATCCATCCATCCATTCATCTATCCACCTATCCATCCACCTATCTATCTATCTATCTATCTATCCATCCATCCATCCATCCATCCATCCATCCATCTATCTATCTAACGGGGTGTCAGGCATTGGTAGCACCTTTGGTAAGGATGGCTCTCATGTCCTTTCAGGACCCATCCCCCACTGGTCCAAGTCTGACACCCAGCTCGTGCCTGTGGCTCCTAGTAGCTGTCAGCATGCGACAGCGGCCACCCCCGGGGCAACAGCTGTGAGAGGCTGGCTAAACCAGGCATGGGTATCCGATTTGGTGTCAAACCAAGAGGTAAACTAGGGTATGCCTACCCAGAATGTGAAGACAGGATTCGGCAGACTGCGCGGAAGAAATCATTCCTGATTCAACGGGCAAGACGGCGTTTACCTGCAAAGCGTTGTGGAACGTAATGAGCACGGCAAGGCACGTAGAGCGCCCTGGTCATCCACTGCACCTGTATTCGTCTCCAATCGTCTCGACTTGTCTTCCACTGGACTCAGATGAACTCAGGCGAGAGAGTGAGGTCGACGAATTGCGCAACTCTTCCTCACTTTAATCCAAGTCATCGCGCAAGTCATTCTTCATCCAACGTCACATATCACCTTCAAGCCCTGTGGCGATGGGCGAGCGTCAAAGCGCAGGCGTGGGTACGCTGGCAGCCGTAGTCGCAGACCTGCACACAGGCGGCTCATGCCATATGGTCGTCTTCTACTGACCGGAGCAGCAGTGGGATTCGGCAGCCCCCTGAGCGACTGAGCAGCCCTCTATAGGAACACACTGCTCACCTCCATGGCATGAGGAAGGGGCTAGAAAAGGTGCCCTAAACATTGTCTGCTTCATCACTACCTAACCAGCTAGCCGCGGTTGGTGGGTACCCTAACTGCGGTCGACATACAAGGAAAGATAAAACAAGCAAAGCTAAAAGAGTAAACCATATTCCCTTAACAATTGGAACTTGGAATGTACGCACCCTACTTGACAGAGACGGCGTGTCGGGTCCAGAGAGACGAACAGCACTGATTGGGAGAGAGCTGGGCAGGTACAACATCGACATTGCAGCCTTGAGCGAGTCACGACTTGCAGAAGAAGGCCAAATCTGTGAAATTGGTGCCGGCTACACATTTTTCTGGAGTGGAAGGAAAAGCGAGAAAAGACGCCAATCCGGTGTGGGATTTGCCATTAAGTAGGCCCTGGTCGGCAAATTAGCTGGATTTCCAAAGGCTATAAACGACAGGCTCATGACCATGAAGTTGCCTCTGCTGAATGGAAGGAAGCACGCAACCATTGTGAGTGTCTACGCACCAACTATGACCAACGAAGATGATGTCAAGAACAAGTTCTATGAGGACCTGCACAATGTATTAACATCTGTTCCCAAAGGAGACAAACTTATACTCCTTGGGGATTTCAATGCCAGAGTAGGCACGGACACCACCTCTTGGAGTGGCATTATTGGAAAGCATGGAGTCGGAAATTGTAACAGCAATGGACTCCGCCTCCTTCAGACATGTGCCGAACATGATCTCCTGATTACGAACACAATTTTCCGTCTCCCATGAGAAATAGGACATCGTGGATGCACCCTCGCTCGAAACGCTGGCACCTCATTGACTATGTCATCGTCAGGAGGAGTGACAGACAAGACGTTCGAGTGACAAAATCCATGTGTGGTGCCGAATGTTGGACAGACCATCGTCTCATTGTCTCGAAAATGAACGACCACATCAGGCCACCACGGCGTCCTCAAGGGACGAAAATGCAAACAAAGCTAAATGTCACCAGCCTAAACAGCAAGAAAATGCAGCAGTCGTTTGAAAAGATGCTGGAAGACCGCCTCAAGCCCAATGCTGAAGCTAAACAGGATACAGAAACAGAATGGAGAGCCCTAAAGAACACAATTTACAACACTGCTATGGAAATCCTGGGTCCAGCCCCCCCGAAAGCATAAAGACTGGTTTGATGAAAATTCCGAAGACATCAACCAATTGCTGGCCGAGAAACATCTTCTCCTCAAGGCACATTTGAATGACCCAAAGTCAACATCAAAAAAGGATGCTTTCAAGAACATTCAGAGAGTAGAGCAGCAGAAACTTAGGCACATGCGGGACTCCTGGCTGAGCAGCAAAGCTGATGAAATTCAGGGCTTTGCTGACAGACATGATATGAAAAACTTCTTCGACTCACTGAAAGCGGTCTATGGTCCTTCATCACCAGGCATAGTTCCCCTCCTCAGTGCAGACGGGGGAACATTGGTCACCGATAAGAAAGAAATCCTCCAACGCTGGACAGAGCATTTCAGCAAAATCTTAAATGCAACTTCCTTCTTCGATGATGAAACCATCAACTGCCTTCCTCAAGTTCCCACCAATGAGACACTTGATGACCTGCCAACCATAGTGGAAATAAACAAAGCCATCCATCAACTCTCCAGCGGCAAGGCACCTGGTCCTGACTCCATCCCAGCAGAGATATACAAGGCAGATGGGCCGGTCCTAACAGAGCAGCTTCACCAAGTCTTCACAAACATATGGATGAACGAGGCCATGACACAAGATTTTAAGGACGCGTCAATAGTCCACCTTTACAAACGTAAAGGAAACCGCCAATCCTGTGACAACCACCGAGGCATCTCCTTGCTTTCAATTGCAGGGAAGATACTCGCCAGAATTCTTCTCAATCGCCTCACAGCCCATATCGATCAAGGTCTTCTTCCTGAGAGTCAATGTGGCTTCAGAAAAGAACGTGGAACTGTTGACATGATTTTCGCTGCAAGGCAGCTGCAAGAGAAATGTCAGGAACAGAACTGCGAAATGTTCTCCACTTTCATTGACCTTACCAAGGCTTTTGATACAGTCAGCAGAGAAGGACTGTGGAAGATTATGGCAAAATATGGCTGTCCACGAAAGTTTGTCCAAATAGTGCGGCTATTTCATGACGGCATGCAGGCAAGAGTACAGGAAAATGGTGAACTGTCTGAACCCTTTCCTGTCACCAATGGAGTGAAGCAAGGATGTGTCCTGGCACCAACACTGTTCAGCCTCATGTTTTCAGCCATGTTGATGAATGCCTTCGAGAACGACGACATTGGAATAGACATCAACTACCGTATGGAGGGAAAGTTATTCAATCTCAGAAAGCTGAAAGCTAAAACCAAAATTAACAGCGGTACCGTCAGAGAGCTCCTGTTTGCTGATGATTGCGCTCTATACACCAACTCAGAGGCGGACATGCAACATAATGTTTCAGCTTTCTCACATGCCTGTGCCAACTTTGGGCTCAATATCAACTTGGAGAAGACTGTAGTTATGTACCAGCCAGCTCCAGGGAATAATCACACTGTGCCGAATATCAAAGTGAATGATCATAGACTAAGTGTTGTGGACAAATTCACCTATCTTGGCAGCACCGTGTCACAAGCTGCCACAATCGATGACGAAGTGAATGCAAGAATCTCCAAGGCCAGTGCAGCCTTTGGCAGACTGTACAAGAATGTATGGGACAGAACTGGAATAAGCCTGCAAACAAAGCTAAAAGTCTACAAAGCAGTTGTATTATCCACACTGCTATATGCTTGTGAAACCTGGACTGTTTATCAGCGACACGCTAGGAAATTAAACCACTTCCACACAGTCTGCCTAAGGAAGCTACTGAAGATTAAATGGCAAGACAAGATTCCAGACACTGAAGTCCTAGAAAGAGCATCCATGCCCAGTATCCACACTCTACTGATGAAGAATCAGATTCGCTGGGCTGAACACTTGACTCGCATGCCAGATCACAGGCTCCCTAAACGAATTTTTTACAGCGAAATGCGTTGTGGTAAACGCTCCTAAGGTGGCCAGAGGAAACGTTTTAAAGACTGAAAATTTCACTGAATGCTTTTGGAATTCATCATGACACCTGGGAGGCTGCAGCTAGAGACCGAAATTCGTGGCGTGCATCATTGCGCAAAGGTGCAGTCATATGTGAGGCAACCAGGACTGCAAGAGCTGTGAAGAAAAGGCAGGACAGAAAAAACCACTGCAGGAAATCCTCCTCCAGAGACGTCAAGCACTCTTTGCCCACATTGTCAAAGAACATTTCGAGCCAAAATAGGCCTTATCAGCCATCTTAGAACCCACGGCTCCACACCTTCAACCCCACTGGATGAAATGAATGGTCATCATCATTCTTGGTGGACAAACAACAAACTATCTATCTATCTATCTATCTATCTATCTATCTATCTATCTATCTATCTATCTACCTACCTACTTCAACTTCACATCGATAACATGCCAGTAGAAAGTGTAATTGAGCACAAAACATTAGGCCTAATCATTGATAGAAACCTAACCTTTAATTCCCACGTTCAAGCGCTCATTAAACAAACAGCGAAAAAAGTCTACCAACTCGCCAAAATTAAAAACTTCCTTGATGAGGACACAAGGAAACTATTCTATACTTCTCATATTCAGACACACTTTGACTACTGCTCTACAATCTGGGACGGTTGTTCTAATTCAAACATCAAGCGACTTTACTCACTCCAGAAACGGGCCATGAGTCTAATTTATAGCAAACATTTATCTGACAATCCCAGCCTGTATAAACGCCTTCAGTTACTACCACTCCGCAAACGCCTGCTTTTCAATAAAGCTAAACTAATTCACAAAATCTTGCATCGGAATGCCCCAAAATTACCTTTGGCCATTGTTTAAATATAATGCTAGACACAGTAAACGTTATAATATA
>JACEFZ010026801.1:0-90360 GCA_014155875.1 Cepaea nemoralis
AGAAACAGTGGTCATTGATACAAACAGAAACAGTGTTAATTGATACAAACAGAAATAGTGTTCATTGATACAAAGAGAAACATTGTTCATTGATACAAACAGAAATAGTGTTCATTGATACAAACAGAAACAGTGTTCATTGATACAAACAGAAACAGTGTTCATTGATACAAACAGAAACAGTGTTCATTGATACAAACAGAAACAGTGTTCATTGATACAAACAGAAACAGTGTTCATTGATACAAACAGAAACAGTGTTCATTGATGCAAACAGAAATAGTGTTCATTGATACAAACAAAACAGTGTTCATTGATACAAACAGAAACAGTGTTCATTGATACAAACAGAAATAGTGTTCATTGATACAAGCAGAAATAGTGTTCATTGATACAACAGAAATAGTGTTCATTGATACAAACAGAAATAGTGTTCATTGATACAAACAGAAATAGTGTTCATTGATACAAACAGAAACAGTGTTCACTGACCAACAGCATGCCACACTCGATACTTACGGAAGAGTCGTGATCCTCTCGCTTTAAATGCTCGGCTATGAAAGCCACAGATTCTATGGCCTCCATGATCTCCTTGGAATATGGTCGCCGTCTGACTGTGGCCCCACCACCCTCCTCTATGTAATCCAAGGAGAGTAACCCCTCCATAGTGTGCAGTCTTCGCGACCTGGAGGAGACGTTGTCGTCATACCGGTAGCCTGGTGGCAGCCTGGACTGGACGTCTGCTGCATTGCAAAGTTCTAGTCCATTACAGGTGCGGATGACCACTCTCCTAGGCGGCGTGGGCTCCACGGGTTCCTCGTTAGGCCTGCGCATGATCAACAGGCGGGGCAGGATGTTGAGGAACACCCGCCGCACCCAGGGCGACATGCTGTGTGTGGCCGGCGACCGGAAGTGAACGTTGAGCACGATGACTGTCACAATGATCGATAAGGATACTAGTATCATGGTGAAGAGGAGGTACTTGCCAATCAGCGGCACCACAATGGAAGTTGGGGGAATGATCTCGGCCAGCAACAGAAAAAAGACGGTCAGAGATAGAAGGATGGAGATACACAGCGTGATCTTCTCCCCGGAGTCCGAGGGCAAGTAGAAGACCAGGACAGTCAGGCAGGAGATGGCCACGCAGGGGATGATCAGGTTGACGGTGTGGAAGAGCGTCTTCCGCCTCATGGTCACGCTGAAGATGATGTCCGGGTATTGCTCCTTGCGGAGCCGGTATTCCCGAATGTTCTTGACAGCGTCCACTTCCAGGATGTCCCACTCCACGCTGGCATAGAAGTCCCGCAGATCAATACCGTTCTTGATGGTGACGTTAGGCTGGCTGTTCTTGGCGCAGGTGTGGACCAGGTCCACCTGACTTCCGTCGTAGGTCCACGAACCGAACTTCAATATGCAACTGGGGAATGTCAGTACAACATGTGAAAAACACGCATATATGTCTGTATGTATGTCCTAATATATGTCTATATGTATGTCCTGATATATGTCTGTATGTATTTCTAATATATGTCTGTATGTATGTCCTGGTATATGTCTGTATGTCCTAATATATGTCTGTATGTATGTCCTAATATATGTCTGTATGTATGTACTGATATATGTCTGTATGTATGTCCTAATATATGTCTATATGTATGTTCTGAGATATGTCTGTATGTATGTTCTAATATATGTCGGTATGTAGGTCCTGATATATGTCTGTATGTATGTCCTGATATATGTCTGTATGTATGTCCTGGTATATGTCTGTATGTCCTAATATATGTCTGTATGTATGTCCTAATATATGTCTGTATGTATGTCCTAATATATGTCTGTATGTATGTCCTGATATATGTCTGTATGTATGTCCTGATATTTGTCTGTATGTATGTTCTAATATATGTCTGTATGTCCTAATATATGTCTGTATGTATGTCCTAATATATGTCTGTATGTATGTTCTAATATATGTCTGTATGTATGTCCTAATATATGTCTGTATGTATGTCCTGATATATGTCTGTATGTATGTTCTAATATATGTCTGTATGTATGTCCTGATATATGTCTGTATGTATGTCCTAATATATGTCTGTATGTATGTCCTAATATATGTCTGTATGTATGTTCTAATATATGTCTATATGTATGTTCTGATATATGTCTGTATGTATGTTCTAATATATGTCTGTATGTCCTAATATATGTCTGTATGTATGTCCTGATATATGTCTGTATGTATGTTCTAATATATGTCTATATGTATGTTCTAATATATGTCTGTATGTATGTCCTGATATATGTCTGTATGTATGTTCTAATATATGTCTATATGTATGTTCTAATATATGTCTGTATGTATGTCCTGATATATGTCTGTATGTATGTCCTAATATATGTCTGTATGTATGTCCTAATATATGTCTGTATGTATGTTCTAATATATGTCTATATGTATATCCTAATATATGTCTGTATGTATGTTCTAATATATGTCTGTATGTCCTAATATATGTCTGTATGTATGTCCTGATATATGTCTGTATGTATGTCCTAATATATGTCTATATGTATGTCCTGATATATGTCTGTATGTATGTTCTAATATATGTCTGTATGTATGTCCTGATATATGTCTGTATGTATGTCCTGATATATGTCTGTATGTATGTCCTGATATATGTCTGTATGTATGTCCTGATATATATCTATATGTCTGTATGTATGTCCTGATATATGTCTGTATGTATGTCCTAATATATGTCTGTATGTATGTTCTAATATATGTCTATATATATGTCCTGATATATGTCTATATGTATGTCCTGATATATGTCTGTATGTATGTCCTGATATATGTCTGTATGTATGTCCTGATATATGTCTGTATGTATGTTCTGATATATGTCTGTATGTATGTCCTGATATATGTCTGTATGTATGTCCTAATATATGTCTATATGTATGTCCTGAGATATGTCTGTATGTATGTTCTAATATATGTCTGTATATATGTCCTGATATATGTCTGTATGTATGTTCTGATATTGTCTGTATGTATGTCCTAATATATGTCTGTATGTATGTCCTGATATATGTCTGTATGTATGTCCTGATATATGTCTGTATGTATGTCCTGATATATGTCTGTATGTATGTCCTGATATATGTCTGTATGTATGTCCTGATATATGTCTGTATGTATGTCCCTGATATATGTCTGTATGTATGTCCTGATATATGTCTGTATGTATGTCCTGATATATGTCTGTATGTATGTCCTGATATATGTCTGTATGTATGTCCTGATATATGTCTGTATGTATGTCCTGATATATGTCTGTATGTATGTCCTGATATATGTCTGTATGTATGTCCTGATATATGTCTGTATGTATGTCCTGATATATGTCTGTATGTATGTCCTGATATATGTCTGTATGTATGTCCTGATATATGTCTGTATGTATGTCCTGATATATATCTATATGTATGTCCTGATATATGTCTGTATGTATGTCCTGATATATATCTATATGTATGTCCTGATATATATCTATATGTATGTCCTGATATATGTCTGTATGTATGTCCTGATATATGTCTGTATGTATGTCCTGATATATGTCTGTATGTATGTCCTGATATATGTCTGTATGTATGTCCTGATATATGTCTGTATGTATGTCCTGATATATGTCTGTAGTATGTCCTGATATATGTCTGTATGTATGTCCTGATATATGTCTGTATGTATGTCCTGATATATGTCTGTATGTATGTCCTGATATATGTCTGTATGTATGTCCTGATATATGTCTGTATGTATGTCCTGATATATGTCTGTATGTATGTCCTGATATATGTCCTGATATATGTCTGTATGTATGTCCTGATATATGTCTGTATGTATGTCCTGATATATGTCTGTATGTATGTCCTGATATATGTCTGTATGTATGTCCTGATATATGTCTGTATGTATGTCCTGATATATGTCTGTATGTATGTCCTGATATATGTCTGTATGTATGTCCTGATATATGTCTGTATGTATGTCCTGATATATGTCTGTATGTATGTCCTGATATATGTCTGTATGTATGTCCTGATATATGTCTATATGTATGTCCTGATATATATCTATATGCATGTCCTGATATATATCTATATGTATGTCCTGATATATATCTATATGTATGTCCTGATATATGTCTGTATGTATGTCCTGATATATGTCTGTATGTATGTCCTGATATATGTCTGTATGTATGTCCTGATATATATCTATATGTATGTCCTGATATATATCTATATGTATGTCCTGATATATGTCTGTATGTATGTCCTGATATATATCTATATGTATGTCCTGATATATATCTATATGTATGTCCTGATATATGTCTGTATGTATGTCCTGATATATATTTATATGTATGTCCTGATATATATCTATATGTATGTCCTGATATATGTCTGTATGTATGTCCTGATATATGTCTGTATGTATGTCCTGATATATATCTATATGTATGTCCTGATATATATCTATATGTATGTCCTGATATATGTCTGTATGTATGTCCTGATATATGTCTGTATGTATGTCCTGATATATTCTATATGTATGTCCTGATATATATCTATATGTATGTCCTGATATATGTCTGTATGTATGTCCTGATATATGTCTGTATGTATGTCCTGATATATATCTATATGTATGTCCTGATATATGTCTGTATGTATGTCCTGATATATATCTATATGTATGTCCTGATATATGTCTGTATGTATGTCCTGATATATGTCTGTATGTATGTCCTGAAATATGTCTGTATGTATGTCCTGATATATATCTATATGTCTGTATGTATGTCATGATATATGTTCTGTATGTATGTCCTGATATATGTCTGTATGTATGTCCTAATATATGTCTGTATGTATGTCCTGATATATGTCTGTATGTATGTCCTGATATATGTCTGTATGTATGTCCTGATATATGTCTGTATGTATGTTCTAATATATGTCTATATGTATGTCCTGATATATGTCTGTATGTATGTCCTAATATATGTCTGTATGTATGTCCTGATATATGTCTGTATGTATGTCCTGATATATGTCTGTATGTATGTCCTGATATATGTCTGTATGTATGTCCTGATATATGTCTGTATGTATGTCCTGATATATGTCTGTATGTATGTCCTAATATATGTCTGTATGTATGTCCTGATATATGTCTGTATGTATGTCCTGATATATGTCTGTATGTATGTCCTGATATATGTCTGTATGTATGTCCTGATATATGTCTGTATGTATGTCCTGATATATATCTATATGTATGTCCTCATATATATCTATATGTATGTCCTGATATATGTCTGTATGTATGTCCTGATATATATCTATATGTATGTCCTGATATATGTCTGTATGTATGTCCTGATATATGTCTGTATGTATGTCCTGATATATGTCTATATGTATGTCCTGATATATATCTATATGTATGTCCTGATATATGTCTGTATGTATGTCCTGATATATATCTATATGTATGTCCTGATATATGTCTGTATGTATGTCCTGATATATGTCTGTATGTATGTCCTGATATATGTCTGTATGTATGTCCTGATATATGTCTGTATGTATGTCTGTATGTATGTCCTGATATATGTCTGTATGTATGTCCTGATATATGTCTGTATGTATGTCCTGATATATGTCTGTATGTATGTCCTGATATATGTCTGTATGTATGTCCTGATATATGTCTGTATGTATGTCCTGATATATGTCTGTATGTATGTCCTGATATATGTCTGTATGTATGTCCTGATATATGTCTGTATGTATGTCCTGATATATGTCTGTATGTATGTCCTGATATATATCTATATGTATGTCCTGATATATATCTATATGTATGTCCTGATATATGTCTGTATGTATGTCCTGATATATACCTATATGTATGTCCTGATATATGTCTGTATGTATGTCCTGATATATATCTATATGTATGTCCTGATATATGTCTGTATGTATGTCCTAATATATGTCTGTATGTATGTCCTGATATATGTCTGTATGTATGTCCTGATATATGTCTGTATGTATGTCCTGATATATGTCTGTATGTATGTCCTGATATATGTCTGTATGTATGTCCTGATATATGTCTGTATGTATGTCCTGATATATGTCTGTATGTATGTCCTGATATATGTCTGTATGTATGTCCTGATATATGTCTGTATGTATGTCCTGATATATGTCTGTATGTATGTCCTGATATATGTCTGTATGTATGTCCTGATATATGTCCTGTATGTATGTCCTGATATATGTCTGTATGTATGTCCTGATATATGTCTGTATGTATGTCCTGATATATGTCTGTATGTATGTCCTGATATATGTCTGTATGTATGTCCTGATATATGTCTGTATGTATGTCCTGATATATATCTATATGTATGTCCTGATATATGTCTGTATGTATGTCCTGATATATATCTATATGTATGTCCTGATATATGTCTGTATGTATGTCCTGATATATGTCTGTATGTATGTCCTGATATATGTCTGTATGTATGTCCTAATATATGTCTGTATGTATGTCCTGATATATGTCTGTATGTATGTCCTGATATATGTCTGTAGGTATGTCCTGATATATGTCTGTATGTATGTCCTGATATATGTCTGTATGTATGTCCTGATATATGTCTGTATGTATGTCCTGATATATGTCTGTATGTATGTCCTGATATATGTCTGTATGTATGTCCTGATATATGTCTGTATGTATGTCCTGATATATGTCCTGATATATGTCTGTATGTATGTCCTGATATATGTCTGTATGTATGTCCTGATATATGTCTGTATGTATGTCCTGATATATGTCTGTATGTATGTCCTGATATATGTCTGTATGTATGTCCTGATATATGTCTGTATGTATGTCTGATATATGTCTGTATGTATGTCCTGATATATGTCTGTATGTATGTCCCTGATATATGTCTGTATGTATGTCCTAATATATGTCTGTATGTATGTCCTGATATATGTCTGTATGTATGTCCTGATATATGTCTGTATGTATGTCCTGATATATGTCTGTATGTATGTCCTGATATATGTCTATATGTATGTCCTGATATATATCTATATGTATGTCCTGATATATATCTATATGTATGTCCTGATATATATCTATATGTATGTCCTGATATATGTCTGTATGTATGTCCTGATATATGTCTGTATGTATGTCCTGATATATGTCTGTATGTATGTCCTGATATATATCTATATGTATGTCCTGATATATATCTATATGTATGTCCTGATATATGTCTGTATGTATGTCCTGATATATATCTATATGTATGTCCTGATATATATCTATATGTATGTCCTGATATATGTCTGTATGTATGTCCTGATATATATTTATATGTATGTCCTGATATATATCTATATGTATGTCCTGATATATGTCTGTATGTATGTCCTGATATATGTCTGTATGTATGTCCTGATATATATCTATATGTAGTCCTGATATATATCTATATGTATGTCCTGATATATTCTGTATGTATGTCCTGATATATGTCTGTATGTATGTCCTGATATATATCTATATGTATGTCCTGATATATATCTATATGTATGTCCTGATATATGTCTGTATGTATGTCCTGATATATGTCTGTATGTATGTCCTGATATATATCTATATGTATGTCCTGATATATGTCTGTATGTATGTCCTGATATATATCTATATGTATGTCCTGATATATGTCTGTATGTATGTCCTGATATATGTCTGTATGTATGTCCTGATATATGTCTGTATGTATGTCCTGATATATATCTATATGTCTGTATGTATTTCCTGATATATGTCTGTATGTATGTCCTGATATATGTCTGTATGTATGTCCTAATATATTTTCTGTATGTATGTCCTGATATATGTCTGTATGTATGTCCTGATATATGTCTGTATGTATGTCCTGATATATGTCTGTATGTATGTTCTAATATATGTCTATATGTATGTCCTGATATATGTCTGTATGTATGTCCTAATATATTTCTGTATGTATGTCCTGATATATGTCTGTATGTATGTCCTGATA
Organism: Cepaea nemoralis; assembly: GCA_014155875.1. Lineage (NCBI taxonomy): Eukaryota > Metazoa > Mollusca > Gastropoda > Stylommatophora > Helicidae > Cepaea > Cepaea nemoralis. The sequence goes on from JACEFZ010026801.1 coordinate 8,190, forward strand.
TATGTCTGTATGTATGTCCTGATATATGTCCTGTATGTATGTCCTGATATATGTCTGTATGTATGTCCTGATATATGTCTGTATGTATGTCCTAAATATGTCTGTATGTTTTGTCCTGATATATGTCTGTATGTATGTCCTGATATATGTCTGTATGTATGTCCTGATATATGTCTGTATGTATGTCCTGATATATGTCTGTATGTATGTCCTGATATATATCTATATGTATGTCCTCATTATAGATATATATGAGGACATACATATAGATATATATCAGGACATACATACAGACATATATCAGGACATACATACAGACATATATCAGGACATACATACAGACATATATCAGGACATACATACAGACATATATCAGGACATACATACAGACATATATTAGGACATACATACAGACATATATCAGGACATACATACAGACATATATCAGGACATACATAAACTATATCAGGACATACATACAGACATATATCAGGACATACATCAGACATATATCAGGACATACATACAGAAAATATTAGGACATACATACAGACATATATCAGGGCATACATATAGACATATATTAGAACATACATACAGACATATATCAGGACATACATACAGACATATATCAGGACATACATCAGACATATATCAGGACATACATTAGATATATATCAGGACATACATATAGATATATATCAGGACATACATACAGACATATATCAGGACATACATACAGACATATATCAGGACATACTATAGATATATATCAGGACATACATATAAATATATATCAGACATACATACAGACATATATCAGGACATACATATAGATATATATCAGGACATACATATAGATATATATCAGGACATACATACAGACATAATCAGGACATACATATAGATATATATCAGGACATACATATAGATATATATCAGGACATACATACAGACATATATCAGGACTATACATACAGACATATATCAGGACATACATACAGACATATATCAGGACATACATATAGATTATATCAGGACATACATATAGATATATTATCAGGACATACATATAGATATATATCAGGACATACATATAGACATATATCAGGACCCTACATACAGACATATATCAGGACATACATACAGACATATATCAGGACATACATACAGACATATATCAGGACATACATACAGACATATATTAGGACATACATACAGACATATATCAGGACATACATACAGACATATATCAGGACATACATACAGACATATATCAGGACATACATACAGACATATATCAGGACATACATACAGACATATATCAGGACATACATACAGACATATATCAGGGCATACATACAGACATATATCAGGACATACATACAGACATATTCAGGACATACATACAGACATATATAGGACATATATCAGGACATACATACAGACATATATCAGGACATACATACAGACATATATCAGGACATACATACAGACATATATCAGGACATACATACAGACATATATCAGGACATACATACAGACATATATCAGGACATACATACAGACATATATCAGGACATACCTACAGACATATATCAGGACATACATACAGACATATATCAGGACATACATACAGACATATATTAGGACATACATACAGACATATATCAGGACATACATACAGACATATATCAGGACATACATACAGACATATATCAGGACATACATTTTAGATATATACAGGACATACATACAGACATATATCAGGACATACATATAGATATATATCAGGACATACATACAACATATATCAGGACATACATACAGACATATATCAGGACATACATACAGACATATATCAGGAATACATACAGACATATATCAGGACATACATACAGACATATATCAGACATACATACAGACATATATCGGACATACATACAGACATATATCAGGACATACATACAGACATATATCAGGACATACATACAGACATATATCAGGACATACATACAGACATATATCAGGACATACATACAGACATATATCAGGACATACATACAGACATATATCAGGACATACATACAGACATATATCAGGACATACATACAGACATATATCAGGACATACATACAGGATATATATCAGACATACATACAGACATATATCAGGACATACATATAGATATATATGAGGACATACATATAGATATATATCAGGACATACATACAGACATATATCAGGACATACATACAGACATATATCAGGACATACATACAGACATATATCAGGACATACATACAGACATATATCAGGACATACATACAGACATATATTAGGACATACATACAGACATATATCAGGACATACATACAGACATATATCAGGACATACATACAGACATATATCAGGACATACATACAGACATATATCAGGACATACATACAGACATATATCAGGACATACATACAGACATATATTAGGACATACATACAGACATATATCAGGACATACATATAGACATATATTAGAACATACATACAGACATATATCAGGACATACATACAGACATATATCAGGACATACATACAGACATATATCAGGACATACATACAGACATATATTAGGACATACATACAGACATATATCAGGACATACATACAGACATATATCATGACATACATACAGACATATAGATATATATCAGGACATACATACAGACATATATCAGGACATACATACAGACATATATCAGGACATACATACAGACATATATCAGGACATACATATAGATATATATCAGGACATACATACAGACATATATCAGGACATACATATAGATATATATCAGGACATACAACAGACATATATCAGGACATACATACAGACATATTCAGGACATACATATAGATATATATCAGGACATACTATAGATATATATCAGGACATACATACAGACATATATCAGGACATACATAAGACATATATCAGGACATACATATAGATATATAGGACATACATATAGATATATATCAGGACATACATATAGATATATATCAGGACATACATACAGACATATATCAGGACATACATACAGACATATATCAGGACATACATACAGACATATATCAGGACATACATACAGACATATATCAGGACATACATACAGACATATATCAGGACATACATACAGACATATATCAGGACATACATACAGACATATATCAGGACATACATACAGACATATATCAGGACATACATACAGACATATATCAGGACATACATACAGACATATATCAGGACATACATACAGACATATATCAGGACATACATACAGACATATATCAGGACATACATACAGACATATATCAGGACATACATACAGACATATATCAGGACATACATACAGACATATATCAGGACATACATACAGACATATATCAGGACATACATACAGACATATATCAGGACATACATACAGACATATATCAGGACATACATACAGACATATATTAGGACATACATACAGACATATATCAGGACATACATATAGATATATATCAGGACATACATACAGACATATATCAGGACATACATATAGGTATATATCAGGACATACATACAGACATATATCAGGACATACATATAGATATATATCAGGACATACATATAGATATATATCAGGACATACATACAGACATATATCAGGACATACATACAGACATATATCAGACATACATACAGACATATATCAGGACATACTACAGACATATATCAGGACATACATACAGACATATATCAGGACATACATACAGACATATATCAGGACATACATACAGACATATATCAGGACATACATACAGACATATATCAGGACATACATACAGACATATATCAGGACATACATACAGACATACATACAGACATATATCAGGACATACATACAGACATATATCAGGACATACATGCAGACATATATCAGAACATACATACAGACATATATCAGGACATATATACAGACATATATTAGAACATACATACAGACATATCTCAGGACATACATATAGACATATATTAGGACATACATACAGACATATATCAGGACATACATACAGACATATATCAGAACATACATACAGACATATATCAGGACATACATACAGACATATATCAGGACATACATACAGACATATATCAGGACATACATATAGACATATATCAGGACATATATTAGACATATATTAGAACATACATACAGACATATATTAGGACATACATACAGACATATATCAGGACATACATACAGACATATAGATATATATCAGGACATACATACAGACATATATCAGGACATACATACAGACATATATCAGGACATACATACAGACATATATCAGGACATACATACAGACATATATTAGAACATACATACAGACATATATCAGGACATACATATAGACATATATTAGGACATACATACAGACATATATCAGGACATACATACAGACATATATTAGGACATACAGACATATATTAGAACATACATACAGACATATATTAGGACATACATATAGACATATATTAGAACATACATACAGACATATATTAGGACATACATACAGACATATATTAGGACATACATACAGACATATATCAGGACATACATACAGACATATATTAGAACATACATATAGACATATATTAGAACATACATACAGACATATATCAGGACATACATACAGACATATATTAGAACATACATATAGACATATATTAGAACATACATACAGACATATATCAGGACATACATACAGACATATATTAGGACATACAGACATATATTAGAACATACATACAGACATATATCAGAACATACATATAGACATATATTAGAACATACATACAGACATATATTAGGACATACATACAGACATATATTAGGACATACATACAGACATATATCAGGACATACATACAGACATATATTAGAACATACATACAGACATATATCAGGACATACATACAGACATATATTAGGACATACATACAGACATATATTAGAACATACATACAGACATATATTAGGACATACATACAGACATATATTATTACATACAGACATATATTAGAACATACATACAGACAAATATCAGGACATACATACAGACATATATCAGGACATACATACAGACATATATTAGAACATACATACAGACATATATTAGGACATACATACAGACATATATTAGGACATACAGACATATACCAGGACATACATACAGACATATATCAGGACATACATACAGACATATATCAGGACATACATACAGACATATATTAGAACATACATACAGACATATCTCAGGACATACATATAGACATATATTAGGACATACATACAGACATATATCAGGACATACATACAGACATATATTAGGACATACATACAGACATATATTAGGACATACAGACATATACCAGGACATACATACAGACATATATTAGAACATACATACAGACATATATCAGGACATACATATAGACATATATTAGGACATACATACAGACATATATGCGTGTTTTTCACATGTTGTACTGACATTCCCCAGTTGCATATTGAAGTTCGGTTCGTGGACCTACGACGGAAGTCAGGTGGACCTGGTCCACACCTGCGCCAAGAACAGCCAGCCTAACGTCACCATCAAGAACGGTATTGATCTGCGGGACTTCTATGCCAGCGTGGAGTGGGACATCCTGGAAGTGGACGCTGTCAAGAACATTCGGGAATACCGGCTCCGCAAGGAGCAATACCCGGACATCATCTTCAGCGTGACCATGAGGCGGAAGACGCTCTTCCACACCGTCAACCTGATCATCCCGTGCGTGGCCATCTCCTGCCTGACTGTCCTGGTCTTCTACTTGCCGTCCGACTCCGGGGAGAAGATCACGCTGTGTATCTCCATCCTTCTATCTCTGACCGTCTTCTTCCTGTTGCTGGCCGAGATCATTCCCCCAACTTCCATTGTGGTGCCGCTGATTGGCAAGTACCTCCTCTTCACCATGATACTAGTATCCTTATCGATCATTGTGACAGTCATCGTGCTCAACGTTCACTTCCGGTCGCCGGCCACACACAGCATGTCGCCCTGGGTGCGGCGGGTGTTCCTCAACATCCTGCCCCGCCTGTTGATCATGCGCAGGCCTAACGAGGAACCCGTGGAGCCCACGCCGCCTAGGAGAGTGGTCATCCGCACCTGTAATGGACTAGAACTTTGCAATGCAGCAGACGTCCAGTCCAGGCTGCCACCAGGCTACCGGTATGACGACAACGTCTCCTCCAGGTCGCGAAGACTGCACACTATGGAGGGGTTACTCTCCTTGGATTACATAGAGGAGGGTGGTGGGGCCACAGTCAGACGGCGACCATATTCCAAGGAGATCATGGAGGCCATAGAATCTGTGGCTTTCATAGCCGAGCATTTAAAGCGAGAGGATCACGACTCTTCCGTAAGTATCGAGTGTGGCATCAGTGAACACTGTTTCTGTTTGTATCAATGAACACTATTTCTGTTTGTATCAATGAACACTATTTCTGTTTGTATCAATGAACACTATTTCTGTTTGTATCAATGAACACTATTTCTGCTTGTATCAATGAACACTATTTCTGTTTGTATCAATGAACACTGTTTCTGTTTGTATCAATGAACACTGTTTCTGTTTGTATCAATGAACACTATTTCTGTTTGTATCAATGAACACTGTTTCTGTTTGTATCAATGAACACTGTTTCTGTTTGTATCAATGAACACTGTTTCTGTTTGTATCAATGAACACTGTTTCTGTTTGTATCAATGAACACTGTTTCTGTTTGTATCAATGAACACTGTTTCTGTTTGTACCAATGAACACTATTTCTGTTTGTATCAATGAACAATGTTTCTCTTTGTATCAATGAACACTATTTCTGTTTGTATCAATTAACACTGTTTCTGTTTGTATCAATGACCACTGTTTCTGTTTGTATCAATGAACACTGTTTCTGTTTGTACCAATGAACACTGCTTCTGTATGTATCAATGAACACTGTTTCTGTTTGTATCAATGAACACTAGTTTCTGTTTGTATCAATGAAGCACTGCTTCTGTTTGTATCAATGAACTACTGCTTCTGTTTGTATCAATGAACACTATTTCTGTTTGTATCAATGAACACTATTTCTGCTTGTATCAATGAACACTATTTCTGTTTGTATCAATGAACACTGTTTCTGTTTGTATCAATGAACACTATTTCTGTTTGTATCAATGAACACTATTTCTGTTTGGTCAGTGAACACTATTTCTGTTTGTATCAATGAACACTGTTTCTGTTTGTATCAATGAACACTGTTTCTGTTTGTATCAATGAACACTGTTTCTGTTTGTATCAATGAACACTGTTTCTGTTTGTACCAATGAACACTATTTCTGTTTGGTCAGTGAACACTATTTCTGTTTGTATCAATGAACACTGTTTCTGTTTGGTCAGTGAACACTATTTCTGTTTGTATCAATGAGCACTGTTTCTGTTTGTATCAATGAACACTGTTTCTGTTTGTATCAATGAACACTGTTTCTGTTTGTATCAATGAACACTGTTTCTGTTTGTACCAATGAACACTATTTCTGTTTGGTCAATGAACACTATTTCTGTTTGTATAAATGAACACTGTTTCTGTTTGTATCAATGAACACTGTTTCTGTTTGTATCAATGAACACTGTTTCTGTTTGTATCAATGAACACTGTTTCTGTTTGTACCAATGAACACTGCTTCTGTATGTATCAATGAACACTGCTTCTGTTTGTATCAATGAAGACTGCTTCTGTTTGTATCAATGAACACTGCTTCTGTTTGTATCAATGAACACTATTTCTGTTTGTATCAATGAACACTATTTCTGTTTGTATCAATGAACACTATTTCTGTTTGTATCAATGAACACTGTTTCTGTTTGTATCAATGAACACTATTTCTGTTTGTATCAATGAACACTGTTTTTGTTTGTATCAATGAATACTATTTCTGTTTGTATCAATGAACACTATTTCTGTTTGTATCAATGAACACTGTTTCTGTTTGTATCAATGAACACTATTTCTGTTTGTATCAATGAACACTGTTTCTGTTTGTATCAATGAACACTATTTCTGTTTGTATCAATGAACACTGTTTCTGTTGGTATCAGTGAACAATATTTCTGTTTGTATCAATTAACACTGTTTCTGTTTGTATCAATGAACACTATTTCTGTTTGTATCAATGAACACTGTTTCTATTTGTATCAATGGACACTGTTTCTGTTTGTATCAATGAACACTATTTCTGTTTGTATCAATGAACACTGTTTCTGTTTGTATCAATGAACACTATTTCTGTTTGTATCAATGAACACTGTTCTGTTTGTATCAATGAACACTATTTCTGTTTGTTTCAATGAACAATGTTTCTGTTTGTATCAATGAACACTATTTCTGTTTGTATCAATGAACACTGTTTCTGTTTGTATCAATGAACACTGTTTCTGTTTGTATCAATGAACACTATTTCTGTTTGTATCAATGAACACTGTTTCTGTTTGTATCAATGAACACTGTTTCTGTTTGTATCAATGAACACTGTTTCTGTTTGTATCAATGAACACTGTTTCTGTTTGTATCAATGAACACTGTTTCTGTTTGTATCAATGAACACTATTTCTATTTGTATCAATGAACAATGTTTCTCTTTGTATCAATGAACACTATTTCTGTTGGTATCAATGAACACTATTTCTGTTTGGTCAGTGAACACTATTTCTGTTTGTATCAATTAACACTGTTTCTGTTTGTATCAATGAACACTGTTTCTGTTTGTATCAATGAACACTGTTTCTGTTTGTACCAATGAACACTGCTTCTGTATGTATCAATGAACACTGTTTCTGTTTGTATCAATGAAGACTGCTTCTGTTTGTATCAATGAAGACTGCTTCTGTTTGTATCAATGAAGACTTCTTCTGTTCGTATCAATGAACACTGCCTTCTGTTTGTATCAATGAAGACTGCTTCTGTTTGTATCAATGAACACTGCTTCTGTTTGTATCAATGAACATTGCTTCTATTTGTATCAATGAAGACTGCTTCTGTTTGTATCAATGAAGACTGCTTCTGTTTGTATCAATGAACATGCTTCTGTTTGTATCAATGAACACTATTTCTGTTTGTATCAATGAACACTATTTCTGCTTGTATCAATGAACACTATTTCTGTTTGTATCAATGAACACTGTTTCTGTTTGTATCAATGAACACTATTTCTGTTTGTATCAATGAACACTGTTTCTGTTTGTATCAATGAACACTATTTCTGTTTGTATCAATGAACACTATTTCTGTTTGTATCAATGAACACTATTTCTGTTTGTATCAATGAACACTATTTCTGTTTGTATCAATGAACACTGTTTCTGTTTGTATCAATGAACACTATTTCTGTTTGTGTCAATGAAGACTGTTTCTGTTTGTATCAATGAACACTATTTCTGTTTGTTTCCATGAACAATGTTTCTGTTTGTATCAATGAACACTATTTTCTGTTTGTATCAATGAACACTGTTTCTGTTTTGTATCAATGAACACTGTTTCTGTTGTATCAATGAACACTATTTCTGTTTGTATCAATGAACACTGTTTCTGTTTGTATCAATGAACACTGTTTCTGTTTGTATCAATGAACACTGTTTCTGTTTGTATCAATGAACACTGTTTCTGTTTGTATCAATGAACACTGTTTCTGTTTGTATCAATGAACACTATTTCTATTTGTATCAATGAACAATGTTTCTCTTTGTATCAATGAACACTATTTCTGTTGGTATCAATGAACACTATTTCTGTTTGGTCAGTGAACACTATTTCTGTTTTGTATCAATTAACACTGTTTCTGTTTGTATCAATGAACACTGTTTCTGTTTGTATCAATGAACACTGTTTCTGTTTGTACCAATGAACACTGCTTCTGTTTGTATCAATGAACACTGTTTCTGTTTGTATCAATGAAGACTGCTTCTGTTTGTATCAATGAAGACTGCTTCTGTTTGTATCAATGAAGACTGCTTCTGTTTGTATCAATGAACACTGCTTCTGTTTGTATCAATGAAGACTGCTTCTGTTTGTATCAATGAACACTGCTTCTGTTTGTATCAATGAACATTGCTTCTGTTTGTATCAATGAAGACTGCTTCTGTTTGTATCAATGAAGACTGCTTCTGTTTGTATCAATGAACACTGCTTCTGTTTGTATCAATGAACACTATTTCTGTTTGTATCAATGAACACTATTTCTGTTTGTATCAATGAACACTATTTCTGTTTGTATCAATGAACACTATTTCTGTTTGGTCAGTGAACACTATTTCTGTTTGTATCAATGAACACTGTTTCTATTTGTATCAATGAACACTGTTTCTGTTTGTATCAATGAACACTGTTTCTGTTTGTATCAATGAACACTGTTTCTGTTTGTACCAATGAACACTGCTTCTGTATGTATCAATGAACACTGTTTCTGTTTGTATCAAAGAAGACTGCTTCTGTTTGTATCAATGAACACTGCTTCTGTTTGTATCAATGAAGACTGCTTCTGTTTGTATGAATGAACGCTGCTTCTGTTTGTATCAATGAAGACTGCTTCTGTTTGTATCAATGAATACTGCTTCTGTTTGTATCAATGAACACCGTTTCTGTTTGTATCAATGAAGACTGCTTCTGTTTGTATCAATGAACACTGCTTCTGTTTGTATCAATGAACACTGCTTCTGTTTGTATCAATGAACACTGCTTTTGTTTGTATCAATGAAGACTGCTTCTGTTTGTATCAATGATCACAATTTTTGGTTGTAGTCTTTGATGTCTGCAGACACTAGGACAACATATAGAGTCTAGTCTTTGATATCTATACCAGTGTATAAGAACACGCAAGTCAAGTTTTAGTTGATCGTATAAAGTTTATTTGGTCCTTGATGACAAAGGTTTGATGTTAGCTTCTACTCAAATCAAAGGCTGGATCTTAACTGCCCTTGCCAACCCAATACGTCACGATTGAGCATCTCTCTCCCTTTCACTCTCGATGCTCAATCGTGCTGTATCTGTTTCCCACTAGATTCTAATAATACCCCAGTACTCCTCCCTTACTGTTACACCTCCCCATGTTGAATAAAGAATTTTCCTTATAAAGGAAAAATCTTTACTCCTAATCCCCATACTCTATTCCCTCTTTTTCCTTACTTCTCACAGTTCCTCAAATCTTCCCCAAACCAACTCCAATTTAATTAAACATTCTATTTCTTTAACTCTTTCCCCTGCTATATAGTCAACCCACTTCTTCTTCGTTCCTGGCCCTTCAACCAAACATAACATATTTACATATCTTTAATAACATTTCAAATTCAACTTTATATAATACATCATAACATCATAACACGTCTTCTTAAATACTCCTTCTTCTCTTCATAAGTAACCTGCTTAAAATTTCAAACGCTAACACCAACTCCTTATTTTATCACCAACGCTACTAATCCCCCACTTTCAACTAACCTGAAATTACTTTCACACGATAGGAAGACAAAGAATCGGTGGCCACCGGAATTTAAAAGAAGAAATAGAACTCTTTCAAAAAAACAACATTCACCTAAATCACACACCCCTTTACACCCCTATGTTCTTTGAGACTTTATGTAATAAAGTCTATACCAATTATATCTCCCCCAGTACCACTCATTATGGTAACAGTTTACGCTGCTATCTACAGCATCAAATACCAACCATCATCCAAAAATATTCTTCACTTCTAAGTGTCTATATAACAGACACTACCTTACCTCAACCTCACATTGTAATGTAAACCACAAAACACATCTCGAAGACACAATTAAAAAGGTCTATTATCCCTTAAGACCTCCTCCAACATTATACATAACACCTCACCTAACCTCATCATCTCGTATAACTAATCTTCTCCAATACCTCAGGTTCTCTCTTAATGTCCATTTCTTATGGGCATATCTACTAAAATGCTCCACTTATGCCGTTATCAACAGCAACCTAGTAACCTTGAAATCTCCCCTTAAATGTTAACCAACACAAACACAACACCACTATATACATTACTCTAGCAACCCACTTATTATTCTATCTCTGAAGCTTAATACACCCAAAGGGATAAACATTTACATCCTACCCAGGCCATGTAACCCAATGCCTCTCTAAAATCTTCCACCTCTCAATTCATAATTCATGCCGTAATCTACAGCAGCAAAAATAACCACTCATGTCTGTGACTGCTTGCAATCAACTTTATCTCAGTCCCTTTATTACGGACCCACAAACACCCCATGTCACTATGTCTCCCCTATGTTCATTTCTCATCAACACACTTACACCCCTTTATTATTGTACTGTTATCCACAGTGTCTAGTCAAACATGGATCCAATTCATGTTTACTCTCTGGGGTAATTTTCTTATTCTTCTATAACCCAGCATTCTCGTGTATATCATGGCTCTTCTGACCCCCCCCCCCCCGGAAACTATGTTCAAAATTTTTCTCAGCTTTAGCCCACTGAATATATTCATTAATCTTTTCTTCTCCCATGTGGCTTCTAATCCCATATATTTCTAATTAATGCTTACTTTAGTGTATCTCTAAAGTTTCCCATAACCATTTTACTTGTGTAGTAACCCCGTCTACAGTTCATAGCCATTTTAACCTTTCTACGCTGATTATCACAGCATCAAAATATCCATGAACTTCTTCTTCACAAAGAGAATGTGTCTCTCTATTAGCTCTCAGTAGCTCTTTTCTGAACGAAGGGTCCTAATTAAAGCCCCCTGTATTGTCTTTATTCTAGACAAAAACCCTGTAAATTAAACATAACTTAATTAACTACTATTTAACACACAAAACAGCGAAATAAAATCACAACAGGACATCAAACCCCCCCCCAAATTTTTGTAACCATCATTTATGTTTCCCCTCAACTCAACTAAAGGTATGATGATGATGGTGATGATGATGGTGATGATGATTAAAATAATACAAGATACATCCTAATCTATTGTTACCTAATACTACTGGTCTCTTTTACGGACCAGTAGTTTACACATAAAAGTCTAAGAACACAATAACCCTATTCTAAAATAATAACCATCATTTTACAGGACCAAATCAAGCAAAAAAAACATTATACATGAGGCAATAAAACAATTGTCTTCTCGCTAAAGAGAAGGTTTTCAAAAAAAATACAACTCCCTTCAAATTATTACGTACAGTGGCCCATCCTCATTGGCCTCCTATATTAATCACTGTAACACATATTTCTTCCTACAATTCACACCTATTTTGCCAAAACACTTATTTACATATACATATATCTGTTATCTACAGATCATCATAACGCTGAACCATACTTGTTCTCCTCAACCAAAATCACTACTCAACAACTGACCGTTCCATTTTCTGGAAGTCAAACTTTGATTATCTCCCCTCACAATTTTCTATCTTTTTCAAAACTAAATCCTACACATCACAAATACCTTAAGCAAGCTCTGTGAACTACAGGTCACTCACTTTATCTATTGCCAATGTGGCGATTATTTCAACGTCTTTTCAATGCACCAGCCATCTTGTACTTATAACTTAACCTGTGGCTCGGCACACCAATTGTTTCCCATGGCTTTGTTACCAAACATCACTACTGTTAACTACAGTATCTCCACTCTCCTACATCCAACAAAACTTTGTCTATTTACTATAGACCTCTCACCAAAACAACTAATTCTACTTCCACTTTCTCGTCTACCCGACGCAATTAATATTTCATTCTAGTACTCTCAACGTCTCACCAGCACTATTCTAAGCTATCCTCAAGTCTCACCTATCATTCTTGCATCGTGACGACAATCAAACCGGTCACCCTCCTCGGAACACGTTCTCCAACATTCATTATACTGACCTTGTTTACCTTCTTATCTTTCACTCTTATTTATCGGAATTCTTTCAGAACTGCACGCCACGCCACTTATAATCGACAGCAGACCTCTCTTTCCTCGTTTCTCAGTCTTAGGCACTCTTGCTTCGACATTTCCCTGTCAAGAATACTAAACAAGTTTTGTGAAACATCATTCAGAATGTTAACTCTGTTTCCGTTATATAACTTCCAACGTCAGACATTCTACAAAAAAAAAACATCACAATTCTCTTTCTATCTCTCTATGTTTCACGGTTTTTCAACATCACTTATCAACCACTCTTCTCATATTCACACGGACAATGACACAGAACCTCGCTCTCATCTCACGCCTACTCTCGCATCGCGACAACCTAACGTCTCCATACTATTACAACAACAAAACACTTTAGACGCCACCTCAACATTCCAGCAATCATTCACCACATATCTACACGTATTGATCTACTCTACACATATTGACACAAGACATATCAACGCCAGTCTTACATTTAATCTATGTACTTCACTTAGGCGACGTCACCACACGTCTCTCTCGTCATCGCGACGAACACCTGTCTGACAGTTATACTCACGTATGAACAACGCACAACCAGACGAATTATTCCAGAGGACTTTCTCAATTCACTGCTTTCTTATATCTCTACTTTACTCAATCAGTCACTCCTATACGAAGGTCAGACCCTACATTACCTCTCGCAACTTATATTGAAAGCGCTTTTACAGCACTATTTACTATCTCTTTAAAACAAACTTCATTCCAACATGTCACAAATCTCGTAACTATTATTCTATACTTCTCCACCCACAACAACTTTCTTCTTTCTCCACAAGTACGACGTAACTCGTATTTTTCAAGCATCCACTTCTACAGTCTATTACTTTTATTCTCACGTTCAACTGGCTATTTTACACACAGGATACTCAGTGCCTCCTCAATCTATATCTCCTCACCAGACAGTCTTGGTTCACCTGTCAACCATACTCAAACCAACAAGCAAAACTATCTCGGACCTCACGTCATAGCTCTGAGTCAAACTATTTCTAATACTAATATTCATGCCTAACATATCTCTCACCCTCTACTAATTCTGTCCTGAATCTACCCTATTTTACTTAATATACTCTCTCTACATCGTAACCAAACAGTAGATATCCTGTATTACGTAATCCACGTGGAATATCATTTGCCGTACTTCCTTAACCTCAACATCACTATCACCTACCCTGTACCACGCTACCCCAAAAAATTCATCTGTCTATTTTAGACAGCTCATATACCTATACTCTCAAACCGGAGTTCTTCTCATAAGCCCAAAACTATTTCATTTTCCTTCTTCACCCAAGGAATTTTAACCGTTATATAGTGTGTCCAAATTAAACACTTCACTGTCTTTCAATACACTAACCTGTCTTTCACTTATAATGTCATCATCACTATCTGTTGTCAACCTGTTAAAGTATTCAGGTCTTAAGGTCCTAAGGTCTTCTATTTTACTTAAGTCACTTTCTGTCGTTGAATAAATTCCCGCTAACTGTCTACCACTATTCTTTTTCTTAAATGCGTTCTTTCTATTTCCTCTATTTGCGTCAGTCTGTTCACTGTTTCCTGTATACCTTACGTAACGTTTATACCTTCCCATCTCGTCCTCAGATGACACACTAATAATAGTCCCTACAACAGACTCATTATAGTTTACTGCAAACACGTCGGCCTTATTCTCATAGTCATCTTTAAAACGTCTGACTTTCTTTCTCTTTCTCGGTCTTCGTCCCTTAGCCTTCTCTATATAGTCACTAACCAAAACTCTGTCCGTCTGTCCACCAGTCACTATTCCGTATGAGGGAACAACACTCCTCAATTCAGGATCTGCTCGTAGTGCAGCACTCTCATTCTCCGAATCCTCAGTAATTATATCTGTTTCAGCATCACTATAATATTCGGCTGTAGGAATATCTTCTCCGTAACTTGAACTCTGACAGCTAATATTCCTACACCATTTGGGAATTAGTTTCCTGTCTATAGCTGAAGAATTTGACATGGCACTACCTCTATTTACAACCATACTATTTCTTTCGTCAATACTTCTCCTCTTTATCTTTCTGTCGTTCTTGGTCCTCGTCTGTCCATCTTTCCTAACTTCAACCTTGTCTCTCTTAGTCAATTGAGTTGGTTTTGACTGATTCTCTATGAAGTCAGTTTGAGTTCCCTTTGTTATCTTGCTGACTGGTTGTACCTGAGTCTGCGTACTACTTTCTACCGTATTACTTGTCTGCGTCTGTGTCTCTCGGTTTCTTTTCTTTACTAATAACGTCGTCTTCTTTTCCTGTCCACTAGTCACATTCGCAACCATTTTAGGATTAGTCTGTATTTTATTTACAGGTTCAACTCTGTCTCTTACACCTGAGTTTAGATATTGTCTTTGTCTTTTTTCAAACCACTCGTCACGTTTTTTTCTAGCGCTTACCGTATAGGATGGCCAAGTCCTAGAGCAATCTCTCTCATGCCCA
Organism: Cepaea nemoralis; assembly: GCA_014155875.1. Lineage (NCBI taxonomy): Eukaryota > Metazoa > Mollusca > Gastropoda > Stylommatophora > Helicidae > Cepaea > Cepaea nemoralis. The sequence continues at coordinate 24,751 of JACEFZ010026801.1, forward strand.
TTTCTGTATCTCTGATCCTTGTACCAGCTCCCAACCCTAGTCATCCTTGGACTAACATAAATGCTTCTATTCTGCCCTCTATTTTCATCAACTAGTGGTTGTCCTCGGCTATTCTTGTTGTTCCTTTTTATCTCATTACCTCTTACATTACTCTGTAACCAGTGTACGAAACCTTCTACCTCGCTGACTGCCACCTTTAATTCTCCTAACCAAGCAGTCACGCGTCCTAAGTCTCTGCTCAGGTACATTTTTACTCTTTATGCTATCTCAGCCGAAATAATTCTCAACTGTGTCGTGATGAATCTGCCCTGCTGAAATATTCCTAAACAGAGCTAAACCTGTGCTAAGGTGTCCTGTTCCGCCATGCTGAAAAAATACTGAAACAAAGCAAGCAAAGAACCACACAATTTCAACTTCTTAATTTAAGGAATACACTCACTTTTCTTGTAAACTACAGTTAGTTTCTGGGTTTGGGAACCACACAATTTCAGCTTCTTTTTGTTTCCTTACTCAAGCACATACTTTCTTCGATTCGGTGTCAGATTACGTTCGATCACCAGGAGCCTGTCTCAGCTGAAAAATCAGTCGCGGAGTTCAGGTAGTCTGTCTCTTCTCCCAGGTAATTTCATCACTTCTCTAGGGATGCCGGGAAAATCTTCAACCCCTGGTTGGGTCCCATCTGAGACTTGTGGCCTTTATTTTCACCCCGGGTGGGGTACATCATCGACGTCTTGAGATAGCGACAACGTAAGTGGCTGGCGATTTGAAATTAGCAAAACTCAGGTTATGGTAAGCTTTTTGAAACTCTAGAGTTCAGATCGCGGCTATGGGAAGCCCTTTGATAACGCTGAAGGCTGAAGTTCAGACAACGACCATGACCAGCCCCTTGATAACGTTAAAGTTCAGTCAACGGCTCTGGAAAGCCCTTTGGTGACGTTAAAGTTCAGACAACGGCTCTGGAAAGTCCTTTGGTGACGTTAAAGTTCATACAACGGCTCTGTTGAGGCTCAGGTATAAATTTGCGAAGTAGCGGTCATGACAAGCCTCTTGAGTTGTACTATGCAGAGCAGCGGTTCTCCCAGGGCTCTTGAGTTATTCTATGCAAAGCGACGGCTATATCAAGCCTCTTGAGTTATTCTATGCAAAGCGACTGTTCTCCCAGGGCTCTTGAGTTATTCTATGCAGAGCGACTGTTCTCCCAGGGCTCTTGAGTTATTCTATGCAAAGCGACGGCTATATTAAGCCTCTTGTAAAACCTTATAGAGGACCACCCCTGGGCGGGCTTTCGGCCTCTTTATTTGCAGATTACTGAATTTTACTGGTTATCATTTTGCTGGTTGCTCTACCACGTGCCGAAACTGTTTCTAAGTGTTAATTGACCGGAGCATGGAACAGTAGCAAAGCGGTTCCCGACCTTGACAAAACCGATTTGAGAAAACGTCTATTCGAAATACCTTCTTGTTTAGGCAGTCTGGTCTGGATCCCTAGTACTTCGCGTGGTGGCCGGGACGGCCAAATCCAGTATCGTGGTTAGACGGCACCATTTCGTGTCCTATACCAGTGTATAAGAACACGCAAGTCAAGTTTTAGTTGATCGTATAAAGTTTATTTGGTCCTTGATGACAAAGGTTTGATGTTAGCTTCTACTCAAATCAAAGGCTGGATCTTAACTGCCCTTGCCAACCCAATACGTCACGATTGAGCATCTCTCTCCCTTTCACTCTCGATGCTCAATCGTGCTGTATCTGTTTCCCACTAGATTCTAATAATACCCCAGTACTCCTCCCTTACTGTTACATATCTCTAAACACTAGGACAGCATGTAGAGTCTAGTTTTTGATGCCTTTAGACACTAGGACAGCATATAGAGTCTAGTTTTTGATGCCTTTAGACACTAGGACAGCATATAGAGTCTAGTTTTTGCATACCTTTAGACACTAGGAGAGCATATAGAGTCTAGTTTTTGATATCTGTGACACTAGAACAACATATAGAGTCTAGTATTTGATGCCTGTAGACACTTGGACAGCATATAGCGTCTAGTTTTTGATATCTGTAGACACTAGGACCTATGGAGTCTAGTCTTTGAAATCCCGTGTGTGTAGAGTGTTGCATGTCTCCGATGCATGCGTCTCCGATTTCATGGAATTTCTTGTCTGTAGAGAGCTGTATGTTTGTAGAGTGTTGTATGTTTGTAGAGTGTGTATGTCTGTAGAGAGTTGTATGTCTGCTGTTGTCTCCTAATTCCTGGAATCTCGTGTGTTTAATGTGTTGTATGTCTGCCTGGTGCCTCTTAGTTCCTGGAATTTCTTCTCTGAACAGTGTTATATGTCTGTAGAGTATTGTATATCTGTAGAGTATTGTATATCTGTAGAGTATTGTATGTCTGTAGAGTATTGTATGTCTGTAGAGTGGTATATGTCTGTAGGGTGTTGTATGTCTCTAAAGTGTTATATGTGTGTAGGGTGTTGTATGTCTGTAGAGTATTGTATGACTGTAGAGTATTGTATGACTGTAGAGTATTGTATGTCTGTAGGATGTTATGTGTCAGTAGGGTGTTGTATATCTGTACAGTATTGTATGTCTGTAGAGTGTTGTGTGGCTGTAGGGTATTGTATGTCTGTAGAGTGTTGTGTGGCTGTAGGGTATTGTATGTCTGTAGGGTGTTGTGTGGCTGTAGGGTATTGTATGTCTGTAGAGTATTGTATGTCTGTAGAGTGTTGTGTGGCTGTAGGGTATTGTATGTCTGTAGAGTATTGTATGTCTGTAGAGTATTGTATGTCTGTAGAGTGGTATATGTCTGTAGGGTGTTGTATGCCTGTACAGTATTGTATGTCTGTAGAGTGTTATATATCTGTAGGGTGTTATAATTTTGTAGGGGGTTGTATGTCTTTAGAGTGGTATATGTCTGTAGGGTGTTGTATGTCTGTAGAGTATTTTATGTCTGTAGAGTATTGTATTTCTGTAGAGTATTGTATGTCTGTAGAGTACTGTATGTCTGTAGTGTATTGTATGTCTGTAGAGTATTGTATGTCTGTAGAGTGGTATATGTCTGTAGGGTGGTATATGTCTGTAGAGTATTGTATGTCTGTAGAGTGGTATATGTCTGTAGAGTATTGTATGTCTGTAGAGTATTTTATGTCTGTAGAGTATTGTATTTCTGTAGAGTATTGTATGTCTGTAGAGTACTGTATGTCTGTAGTGTATTGTATGTCTGTAGAGTATTGTATGTCTGTAGAGTGGTATATGTCTGTAGAGTATTGTATGTCTGTAGGGTGGTATATGTCTGTAGAGTATTGTATGTCAGTAGAGGTTTGTATGTCTGTAGAGTATTGTATGTCTGTAGGGTGTTGTATGTCTGTAGAGTATTGTATGTCTGTAGGGTATTGTATGTCTTTAGAGTATTGTATGTCTGTAGAGTATTGTATGTCTGTAGAGTATTGTATGTATGTTGGGTGTTGTATGTCTTTTGGGTTTTGTGTGTCTGTAGAGTGTCGATTGTCTGTTGGATATTGTATGCATGCACTGTTTCGTATGTCTGTAGGGTAATGTATGTCTGTTGGGTATTGTATGTTTGTAATGTGTGTCGTTTATCCTGGAACAATGATGTTGTCTGTACAATCCTGGCAACTAGGCAAGTGATTGGAGATTTTGGCACCAAATCCAGTGACTGCAACCAGCAACCACTTCCTTTGTTTCTCGTTATGTGACATAAGTTCACATAAACCACATCAGCGCTCTCCAGATACGACCAGTAAAGCTTCCTCTCTCTCATGACAGGTCAGGATGCACTATCTGGGACAGGCCAGGATACAACAAGTACGGGTTTGGTTAGACCATGTGTGGCACTATCTGGGACAGGCCAGGATACAACAAGTACGGGTTTGGTTAGACCATGTGTGGCACTATCTGGGACAGGCCAGGATACAACAAGTACGGGTTTGATCTAGACCATGTGTGGCACTATCTGGGACAGGCCAGGATACAACAAGTACGGGTTTGATCTAGACCATGTGTGGCACTATCTGGGACAGGCCAGGATACAACAAGTACGGGTTTGGTTAGACCATGTGTGGCACTATCTGGGACAGGCCAGGATACAACAAGTACGGGTTTGATCTAGACCATGTGTGGCACTATCTGGGACAGGCCAGGATACAACAAGTACGGGTTTGGTTAGACCATGTGTGGCACTATCTGGGACAGGCCAGGATACAACAAGTACGGGTTTGGTTTAGACCATGTGTGGCACTATCTGGGACAGGCCAGGATACAACAAGTACGGGTTTGGTTAGACCATGTGTGGCACTATCTGGGACAGGCCAGGATACAACAAGTACGGGTTTGGTTAGACCATGTGTGGCACTATCTGGGACAGGCCAAGATACAAGTACGGGTTTGATCTAGACCATGTGTGGCACTATCTGGGACAGGCCAGGATACAACAAGTACGGGTTTGGTTAGACCATGTGTGGCACTATCTGGGACAGGCCAAGATACAACAAGTACGGGTTTGGATTAGACCAGGAGTGGCACTATCTGGGACAGGCCAAGATACAACAACTACGGGTTTGGATTAGACCAGGAGTGGCACTATCTGGGACAGGCCAAGATACAACAAGTACGGGTTTGGATTAGACCAGGAGTGGCACTATCTGGGACAGGCCAGGATACAACAAGTACGGGTTTGGTTAGACCATGTGTGGCACTATCTGGGACAGGCCAAGATACAACAAGTACGGGTTTGGATTAGACCAGGAGTGGCACTATCTGGGACAAGCCAAGATACAACAACTACGGGTAGTGTACGGGTATAATCAGATTGCTACTGGTACTATTAGTGTTGGAACCCTTCGCTGGCTGCTGAGGATGGGGACGGAGCACTTATGGGAATGCCCCGAATGCTGTGATGTCGATTCCTAAATCAATCAATCAATCAATCAATCAATCAATCAATCAATCAATCAACAACTACGGGTTTGATTTATGCCATGTGTGACCGGTTAGACGGCCCCTGCCGCTGTGGTAGGATTGCACTTGTGCACGTCTTGGCAGAGCTCCGTCAGACCTCAGCTGGAAATTATGACTGAACTCTGAGACCATGAGGATGAGACCTGGAACCAAGAGTGCATCACACAAACCACAGTTGCCAGCATCATCAGGTGTGTGCAGTACCACGCCTGGGTCAGTCACAATAACACAATTACATTTGACACTGCTAACCTCCTCGTCACACACACAAACACACCTTTACACATACACACACACATTCACACAACCACACACACACACACAAACATTAGGAGTATCTGGCAGACGGGAAGCCATCTCTCATGTACAGTCACCAGTGACGCTGCCACGCTTGCGTACCAACACCAAAGAAAGCACGCATACCGCAAATATCACTGTCATTGTCCCGTGCCTTGATTCTCGACATGTAAACTATGAAGCATGTTGTATCCCATAATTTCTACCAATTATTGGCCTTAGCTATAGTGATTAAATTCCCTGTTTGCTGTTTGCTAGAAAGTTCCATAGATGTATTAATTGACTGACTGATCGACAATAAACGCTGGCTTATTATTAAGCATTAGCTTCTTGCTTAGAGTAAAGCGGACGTTGCGAGCAGACGGACTTTATCGGGGACCAAAAAGTACGGCCCTTCCGTCAATTACTTTAATTTTCAGTTTTAAGACAAGCGTAGCGATAGCGAATGAGCGTATGACTACTGATAGGATCAACCAGATATCCATCGGATAAACGGACTGTCCGCCAGAACAGGCCACACACACATGCGATTAGCGAGATTCTACCACAGAAGATATTGCTCGTCTAAGTTGCGAACAAATCTGCCTATTTACGGCCGAGCCTCAGCAGTTCGCAATGCATATGACTGCTGGCAGGACAGACTATGCTCGCACACGCAAGCCAAGAGTAGCATCGCAAAAGCGCGCCCTCCCGGTACAAGGTGATACATGGAAAACCACTGGACGCCTACCTACGAGCTTTCAAACTACGCCGGCAGGACTGACCGAAAAGCTATACCAGTTTACTGACTGCAGGCCTACTACTCATCGGGAGAATAACATACATGTATATTATACTTGTCATGGTGAATCTATAATAGTTAATCTGTCATTGCGTGCTGGCGCTTGTTTGACTCTAGATGTTGCTGCAGCCGGTGTAACCTGAAATAGATATTTGTTATATATCAGAGTGATTATTGCTTGTGTAATTAATTTATTGTTACATTATATTAGTTTATTGTTGTACACTTAGTTTCATTATTTATAATCTAAACTGCGTGTAGTTACTCGTACTGACTATTTGAAACTGAATCCTTCACTAGAATATGTTCCCACCACACAAAGATCTACCACCAGAAATAGCCATATGTACTGATATGTTGCTTGTGTTTATGTGTTTCTCAGTGTCCTTACTTTTGCTCTTTCTTTTCTAGCTCCCCAGGATATGGAGAAGGAAGTACCCGGTACAGTAAACGTTTTTTTTTTTTTTTGTTTGATAATATTTCATTTCTTACATTTTTCTTCCCTTGTTTCGAGGTGACGGCAAATGCACCCCCTAACGTTGTTCCTAAAACAAGTTTATTTCTAACCCACTTCTAAAACCCACCAAATTAACCCACATCATTAACCAATAGATAACCAATAGCTGTAACCCATAAGCATTGCATTTTTCTACCCCATTTCTGTGATCCATACCTCTAATCCATATCCACGTGACTAGCTCCCGCTTCCTGCACGCCATCGGTGTCCGCTAGTTGCGCCATGTCTGTTGTGTGTGTGCTCTACATCACTGGGATGTGTTCTACGTCACTGGATGTGTACTACGTCACATTTAATATTCTACGTCACTTTAAATATTCTACGTCACTTGGTGTGCTCTACGTCACTTGGTGTGCTCTACGTCACTTGGTGTACTCTACGTCACTTGGTGTGCTCTACATCAATTGGTGTGCTCTACATCAATGTTTTACGTTACTTTTGTGCTCTACGTCACTAGATGTACTCTGGGCACACGCGCTAGTTTCGTACAGACACCGTTAGACACATCACTAACGCCATCATGAGACCCATGTCACAGACTAGAGATTGCAGAGACACCTTGCACCTGACCAATCGAGTCAGATGAATGCATTCAGAGGTCGTTGTCCGCACTAACATCCTGGACATGGAAGAGATGGACAAGAAGTGAGTGTTGAGGATTTTGGAGCAGACATAGTTTCAAGGTCAGGTCTCACAGTTTGCTTGGGGAATTCCATATAACTCGCTGTAGCACCTGGGATATATACTTTGATGACTAGCCCGAATAAATGTAATTGATGTACCTGTCATATGCACCAGGCAATTGAGGTAAAAGGCAAACAGCGCAACAAAGCTCGCGTTCAGAGAATTGCCCGGTGTAGTGACTTCGGTCAGTTGCTTCTATCAAACACAGTTACAACTCTGATTGGGACAGTCTAAGCGCAATCATGGAAAGCGTTTTGGGACAATCTTCTGGTGCAGTCTAGAGTTTAGGAAACACAACCAGTGGTGCTGGAACAGAGGGGAATGACCATAGTCATGTGGTGGTCTTCTGCTCCAGTCCCCAGTCATACTGACGTGTATTGTTCCACTGTCCCACTTCTCCGTTTCTCCACTGCCCCGCTTCTCCATTTCTCCAGTGCCCCATTTCTATTTTTCTAATGAGCTCCACTTTTCCGTTTCACCAGTTCTTTACTTGTCAGTTTCTCAAGTCCTCCGCTCTTCCGTTTCTCCAGCGTTACACATCTCCGCTTCTCAAGTGCTCCACATCTCCGCTTCTTCAGTGCTCCACATCTCCATTTCTCCAGTGCTCCACATCTCCATTTCTACCAGTGGTCCACTGTTCTATTTCTCCAGTGCTCCACATCTCCATTTCTCCACTGCCCCACTTCTCCATTTCTCTAGTGCTCCACTTCTCCATTTCTCCACTGCCCCACTTCTCCATTTCTCCACTGCCCCACTTCTCAATTTCTCCAGTGCTCCACTTCTCCATTTCTCCAGTGGTCCACTTCTCCATTTCTCCACTGCACCACTTCTCCATTTCTCCAGTGCTCCACTTGTCCATTTCTCCAGTGCTCCACTTCTCCATTTCTCCACTGCCCCACTTCTCCATTTCTCCAGTGCTCCACTTCTCCATTTCTCCAGTGCTCCACTTCTCCATTTCTCCACTTCTCCACTTTTCCACTGCCCCACATCTCCATGCCTCCAGTGCTCCACTTCTCCATTTCTCCAGTGCTCTACTTCTACATTTCTCCAGTGCTCCACTTCTCCATTTCTCGACTGCTCCACTTCTCCATTTCTCCACTGCCTCACTTCTCCATTTCTCCAGTGCTCCACTTGTCCGTTTCTCCAGTGCTCCACTTTTCTATTTCCCCACCACTTCAGTGCTCTATTGCTGCAGTTCCAAAACAAGACAGTAGAAGACACAATTAATTAAATGAGGGAGAAGGAGAGAAAGAAAGAATTAAAGAATGAGGCTATAAAAACGTAGATAAGGATACACGTAAAGATATGCTTATGGGAAGCCTTAAGGGTCGTTTCTCAACTTGAAGCCTGCTCACAGCGCCCTACTTTTCATAATAAGGGATGGTCAGGTAAGAAGAGAGAGGGAGAGAAAGAGATGATAGAGAGGAAGGAATAAGATAGATTTAGATTCGTTTCCTCGTGAGACGATCGCTAATTATACACTGCCCCATCAATGTCCTGTGTTATGGTGTCAAGATACAGATGAGTGTACAGACTATAAGGGCCCTAGGCTAACCTACACAACCTCAGGCTGACAAGTCAAAATGAAAGGCAACTCAAATGAATATTTATTTATTTCTGAACAGTAACAGGGCGACAGTCTCTAACATAACAGATAAGATAATCCGTGCATCAACTACAGTGTACAAATCAACATTACTGAAAACAATCTACTAGTGTACAAATCAACATTACAGAAAAACAATGCAAAACATCGAAGAGAGATAAATACTATAATATGCAACTGGATATCATGGAAATGCTACAAATGACTGATGGTTGAGAGTAACCTGTTACTGCTCGATCAGAGACTATTACCTACTAACTGCTTCAAGAAACAGTCTAATACTAAAGGAACTCCACTGGCTGTCACTTATTCCGAAGCAGCAATTCCATAGGTGTATACATATTTCTTTTACCCAGGGAGGCTGTCGCTCCCGGTGCACGTTTGTTTGTGAATAGTTGATCGTTCACGGCAGATCATCGCTCGTCTTGGGTTCCACCTGACTTTTTCAGTCTTGTCCGACTATCGGCCTTCTGGATGATCCCAACAAACATGTTTCCTCTCTGGCTAGTTGTCGTCTCCTTCGATCCTAGCCAACGATTGCAATTTGACAGCGGTCCCTGTTGCAAGCAGTGCTTAATTAAAGTGGCCTTTTCCCACCACTTTGTGACTCCACAAATCTGTGTTTCCTCTCCCTTTTGGCGAATCTGCCTTAGTCGATTATCTTCCACAGATTCGCTAGTCATGCATCTTCTCCTTGTGCTCCAGACGAACTTTGGTATGTGCACCTGTTCGCCTTTAAGGTCACACTTCTCGTCTCCTCGGGTACTCTACAGCATGGGATTTTGAACAGCCACCATCTTCGACGACCAGCAACTCATTCCTTCGGGCCGCCCAAGGCCTCTGACGCCAGCTGCTCCCTGAGTCGTACTGCTCAACTCTCGTCTCTCTCTCCTGCTCAATTCTCCCGACTGACTGGATTACTTGCATATATGCTAACAATAATGGTGCCTTTTTGCGTCCCAAAAGTTACATGGGTGCCTTAACTTCTCCGCGCCCCACTGAAATCTTCCAATCAGCTTTAGCTACTTTGCATACCTAATTCTACATAATCTTGCCACGTCCTGATCTGTGTTCATTGCTCTCCGCGATATTGTTTCAGGTCACGGGGCGTGTCCGTCCCCATATATCTACCACATCCGGTGTCTACCTTTGTTTCTTTACAGTTCTAGACAAAGCCTACGTTAGTTTTTGCCTCCTTTGACTGGATAATCACCACTTGAACTTCCAAATTGTTTTAAAAATATTCCGGTCGATGTCCTCAGGTAAAGTGTAGCGATTTGGGAAAGCTATTTTTCTCACCGTCACACAAGGAACCAAGTCAAGTGGACTAGCTGTTGCAACGCTAGACGAGAAACTCTGTTAAGTTAGATGGTAGTTATAACGCTAAAGAAAGAATAGTGTCGGGTGAAATAGCCGTTATATCATTAAACGAGGGGCCATGTCAGGTGAACTAGTAATTCTATCGTTAGACGGTGGGCCATGTCAAGTGTATTAGTAATTCTAACGCTAGTCGAGGGACCATGTCAGATGAACAAGTAGTTCTAAAGTTAAACGAGGAATAAATCCACTCAATCTTCTATCTCTAGCGGTGAACCAGATGGTGGCAGATCCCAAGAACGGTCTAGCGTTAGACAAGGAACACATTCAAACAATCTTCTATCGCTAGCGGTGTACCAGGTGGTGGCAGATCCCAAGGACGGTCTAACGTTAGACGAGGAACACACTCAAACAATCTTCTATCTCTAGCGCTGAACCAGGTGGTGGCAGATCCCAAGAATGGTCTAACGTTAGACGAGGAACACACTCAAACAATCTTCTATCTCTAGCGCTGAACCAGGTGTTGGCAGATCCCAAGAATGGTCTAACGTTAGACGAGGAAAACACTCAAACAATCTTCTATCTCTAGCGCTGAACCAGGTGGTGGCAGATCCCAAGAATGGTCTAACGTTAGACGAGGAACACATTCAAACAATCTTCTATCTCTAGCGGTGAACCAGGTGGTGGCAGATCCCAAGAACGGCCCATAACTACTCGTGTGAGCAACACATTCAGACATACCACATGACTAGTTTTTGAGATTTAGCGCCTGCCTGCTCCGTACATAGTCTGTACTTTATCTCCCCAAGACGTAGTTATATTTGACGATTACGATTTTCTTCTGTTGACCCTTATAATTTGATTTACTATATGTTTGTGTACAAAGATGTGCTAAATTGTGCACAACCTACCCCTAGTAAACGAGTACCTGCATGTGTTAGAGATACACACTTGTGTGGGTACACGGCTTGTGTGGGTACACGCTTGTGTGGGTACATGGCTGTGTGTGGCTGACCTCAACTGCATGCACTGTGTGGCTGTTTGCAAGGGGATTAGTGTTCGCACTCGCAGTGTGACCTCTCGGCTTGTGAGATTAAAGTGGAATGAAACTAATGGCATTCTAACAATATGTGTCAATACTGAATACACATTCATTATGTACAAGGCATGCCTTGTGTCCTTAAGACACGACACGGTGTGTCAGATTTGCATACCCTAAAATAACAAGAACATATGAAACAAGAATCTAGAGACATTCGAGTGTTTGTACCGGGGATGCTATTCGATTTCTCCAGTACTCCACTTCTCCGTGACTCCAGTGCTTCACTTCTCAGTGTCTCCAGTGCTCCACTTCTCCGTGTCTCCAGTGCTCCACTTCTCCGTGACTCCAGTACTCCACTTCTCCGTGTCTCCAGTGCTCCACTTTCTCCGTGTCTCCAGTGCTTCACTTCTCCGTGTCTCCAGTGCTCCACTTCTCCGTGTCTCCTAGTGCCCCACTTCTCCGTGTCTCCAGTGCTCCACTTCTCCGTGTCTCCACTTCTCCGTGTCTCCAGTGCTCCACTTCTCCGTGTCTCCAGTGCTCCACTTCAACATGTTCCCACCACTCCATTGCTCTATTCTTGCAGCTCCAAAACAAGACATTATAAGACACACTTCACACCTGGCACTAGATGACCACGCGGGACAGTGTGTTTCCTGGGTCAGTTAGAGCGACAGAATCAACTTCCACGTCTCTCATCATCATCAAGAGCCCTGCCAGCTGGCGTAGGCGTGCATGGCCCTTCGCCGATCTCAGTCTTTGGTGTTCTCGATTAATTCTGCTACTGGATCAACCATGCCACCGTCTCAATCCACCCAGCATCATTTCTCAGACAACAAACTATAAATTCAAAGCACTATATTCTCTTAGCAATTTTATTTAAAGAGAGAGGTCACAAACAATAGAATGCGTGATTTATTATCTGGCATATTTCGTTGCATCTCGTCAGGTGCAAACTGCAGAAGTATGTACTATATTAATTGATTATAATTATTGTCTCCTCTAGCACATCAAACTGTATTTATCAGTACGAGTGTGAGTACCAAGCAACGTACATATATAGAACAGAAAGGTCAGCATATCGAGTAGACGCATATTTACCAGTGTGTGTGTGTGGAAGTGGAAATGGGATTTAATCACAATTCCGGAAACACCGTGCAGTCGACAGGTCATCTTACATCATCTTTTACCTTGGGTCATAAAGTTCTCAAAGGAAAGACGTTTGGTATACTTAATTCGGCGAACAATAAACATTACTCAAATACACCGATGCCGTGGCAATTAGGAAACTAAAACCGGGATTGTGCGGACAGAAGGATTTCACAGTGACTGACAGATTCCCGTGGGGATAACACGGCTCCACACAGTAGCAAGGGCGATGTGAGTGATCTACCTCAGCCAAACTACGATTCTGTTATTGACTTCCATGGTATGTCACTCTGCAGTATGCACCTGACTAAATACAGCGATATATGCCAGGCAAACAATCGTGCAATCTATAGTGTGTGGTCTCTGTGTTTACAATAAATGGTTAGTTACATGGTTCTATGTTAACTGTTGTGTGACATGACTGCTGCGACTTGCTTACCGTGTGACGTCTGGTACAGACAGTCAGTACTGTCTCAGTCAGCTCCAATCTTGGACATGTGACTGACTGACTGACTGCAATACAGAAATCTCTCATTCAGCCCGGGGTAGATAAACAGACAACAGATGTATATGTTGTGAAGAGAAGCCGGAGTGAGTGACCCAGTGCTGTTCCCTAACTCAATCGTTTTACTGAAGAGAAGCCGGAGTGAGTGACCCAGTGCTGTTCCCTAACTCAATCGTTTTACTGAACTGCCTCTCTGATGTGTAATGCATGCATACTATTGTTTGTTATAATTTGGATAACCAATATGATATGTATATATATTGTCTTATATTTGCAAGAAACGGATAAACGGATATGTTTTTCTGGTTTTAAGATAGAAAGTATACAGGAAGACCCCGCTATACGTCGCTTGGGTTTACGTCGTTTCGCTATAACGTCGTCATTTGTGTTGCTATGCTCCTTTAACGTCGCCATTTTACATTATGTGCAGTGCGTTTTTCCAGGATTTTATCGTGTAATCACCCATAATTATCAGTTCAAATCGCACAGTAAGTGCTGATAGTGTGCCTGGTTGTAAGAGAACCAGGAAAATGTTACTCTTGAGGTGAAGTTACATGTGTTATGTCGTTTTGAGGCTGACGATAGGGCTGTTGATATCGGTAAAGTCTATGCTTTACCTCCAACCACGATAAGGACAATTCGTGCAGGTGCTGACAAAATCAAAGAGGGTGCTTAATACATAACCCCTTTGAGTGCTTCCAAGATCACTCGTACCAGAAGTACTCTTATGGAGAACATGGAAGCACTATTGGCCATCTGGATTGAAGACCAGAACCAACGGAATATGCCTGTGAGCAAGATGGCTCCAAGAGAAAGCAAAGTCTCTCTATGAAGATCTAGCTAAGAAAGAGGCTGAGAGCAGTACTAGTAGTTCTGATGATAGTTTTGGAGCGAGTCGTGGTTTTAATGCCTCTACGTCCCAATAACTCTACCACTCGCCCTCCAACCCACCTCTATTTAGCCAATAAATATCAACAACCATCAAAATAAACATTACATAATACACTGTATTTCATTTAATTCTATGGGAAATAGTGTTTCGCTATACGTCGTTTTACTTAAAGTCGCGTTTTCCAAGAACGTAACCCCGACGTTAACCGGAGCCTTCCTGTATTTGTGTTACTGAGTTTGTCGATAGAATATATTTATGTGTTACTGAGTTTGTTGATAGAACATATATTTATCTTACTGAATTTGTTTGTCGATAGAATATATTTATGTGTTACTGAGTTTGTTGATAGAACATATATTTGTGCTACTGAGTTTGTCGACAGAACATATATTTATCTTACTGAATTTGTTTGTCGATAGAATATATTTATGTGTTACTGAGTTTGTTGATAGAACATATATTTGTGCTACTGAGTTTGTCGACAGAACATATATTTATCTTACTGAATTTGTTTGTCGATAGAACATATTTATGTGTTACTGAGTTTGTTGATAGAACATGTATTTGTGCTACTCGAGTTTGTCGACAGAACATATATTTATCTTACTGAATTTGTTTGTCGATAGAATATATTTATGTGTTACTGAGTTTGTTGATAGAACATATATTTGTGCTACTGAGTTTGTCGATAGAATGTATATTTATATTACTGAGTTTGTTTGTCGACTGCAAGTATAACATCTGCCTTAAGTTTTCTTTTCTTGTGTTTTGCATAGATTTTCCCCTGAGTTATGCCCAATGAAGCTAATGTAAGATAGATTAATATAATATCTTCTTGCTATCTGGGGCAGTCATGCGCCACCTGGCACTCCGTGAAGATGACGCACTGCACGGACCCCCACCCTCCATCAGGAGAGGAGGGAGGTTTGAAGTTATCAACACATTAGTGTTTGCCAGGGAGGTGTAAATTGCCAGTAATCAGCTGACAGACGCAGCAGAGATGGAAGACGGTGAAATCTGGCTCCCAGAAACCGGCAGACTGAATGTTTCAGTTGATCTGCCACAGAGATTATGTCAAGTCTGTGATGTCATCTGCATTTATTGATTGCCAATGTTCTTGTTGCTTGACCCGCAGAGGTGGACAGTATACGCTTGATTGCTTCTGCTTGCAGTGCGACTGTGGGGAAGCGTCATAATCATCATAGGCCATCATCGTTATTGGCATCATTAACATGATCATCATAATCACCGTTATCATCATCACAACACAAATTATTATTGTTGTTGTTAGCAGTAATGGTTCATGTTCTCAGTGCAGAACATGCTGAGAATATTAACTGGGCGTTCTGTAGAAGTAAACAAAGACCTACTCCTTTGCTTTATTGACTACACAAAGGCTTTCGATAAAGTGAGACATGTCAACATGATGGAGATGTTTGCAGATCTACAAATTGATTGGAAAGACATTAGATTTGTAAAAACAAAACAAAAACAAAAAACATATTTTGGAAACAACAAGCTGCCATAAAGATCGATAATGAAGTAGGTCAATATCAGCCTATTAAGAGGAGTGTGAGACAAGGATGTGTAACGTTCCCAGATCTTTTTTCCCTGTATATTGAAATTATTTTCAGAAATTTATAACAGAGGAATCAGTACCGGGGAACGTAACATCAATAACATTAGTATGTAGGTCAGCATGGTCGAATGGATAAGAACGCATGTTTGTGTGCCGATGCCGAGGTCAGGGGTTCAACTCCTATACCGGACTATTGTCCTTGACTTGGGGACGTAAATCACAAGTACCTCTGAAGTCGGGGTAGGTTCGCGTGATGGCGAGGGACACTATTAAAAGGAAAAGCTAATCCACACGCAAAAATTCAGTCTATTACTACTAGAAGTAGGTGTGTATGGACTACGCTTGAGTTCAGAGCGAGTGAGCGCCAAAAAAAAAACAAAATCAGATGTGCGGATGATACAGTATTGATTGGATCTGCAACATTTAGTAGATGCGGTTGTTGCACACAGTGAACAACTTGGGTTATAATTAAAAAATAATTTTTACATTTTTTAAATTTAAATTTAATTTTTTTTTAAATTACAAATTTTTTTAAAAAGACACAGATTACGGTCGTCACTGGGAAGAAAGAAAGACAACAATGTAATATACGGGTAAATAGGAATATTATTAGACAAGTGAATCGGTACAATCATCTCGAAACAGTCATAACACCTGATTTAGGGGGGGGGGGGGGGGTGAAGGGTGCCTTGAAGAGATAAGAACTAGAATCGCTATGGCGAAGGTAGCCTTTTGCAACATGGAAAACATTCTGACTAATAACAAGATGTCAAGTGCAACTATATAAAGAGTGTTGACGTGCTATATAGAACCTGTATTATATTATTATATTTTTATGGATGTGAAATGCAATGCTTGCTTGCTTACTTGCTTGCTTGCTTGTGTTCGTTGGCTTGAGCTCCAACGCGAAGTCCTGTATGTCGGATGAAGGCATCCTGTTGTCCAACATCAGTGTGATGTCATACAGGACCTGAGGTTTGCGTGAGTAACCGTTGTCCCATGTCTGGCTTATTGGTGTGCAGACTGGTGGTTCCTCGCCTGCATGGACAGAGAGAAAAACAAATGAGCAAGTCATACAAGAAGCTGAGGAACACCGTCAGACAATCGTAGTCAATATATTTTGGGCACGTTATGAGAAGAGATAAACTAGAGAACTTAGTGACAACTGGCAAGATTGAGGGGAAAGGAACAAGGGGACGGTTCAGAAGTAAATACCTGGATATCTTGGCCACGTGGTATGGTCGTGACAAGGTCGCAGGGCCGATCAAAGACTTTAGTGATCCTGTGAGATAGAGAAACATGAACGTTCACGCTTATTGGCATGGCACATGATGCTGATGATTGGGGGATAGTAGACAGTAAGATGGTTATATGAGGAGATATCAGACAGTAAGATGGTTATATGAGGAGATAGCAGACAGTAAGATAGTCCTTAGGGAGACTGCAAAAAAATAAAAACAGTAAGATAATCCTGAAGGGAGATAGCAGACAGTAAGATAATCCTATGGGGAGGCAGCAGACAATGAGATAATCCTATGGGGAGGCAGCAGACAATAAGATAATCCTATGATGGATAAATTGCAGACAGTGGGATAACCCTATGGGGAGATAGCAGACAGTAGCATGGGTCTATGGCGAAAGGCGAAAGCCTGAGTAAGATATGTGTGTGTGTGTGTGTGTGTGTATATATATATATATATATATATATATATATATATATATATATAGAGAGAGAGAGAGAGAGAGAGAGAGAGAGAGAGAGAGAGAGAGAGAGAGAGAGACAGACAGACAGACAGACAGACAGACAGACAGACAGACAGAGAGCAACATCCCCTGCACACTCCCTGTGGCTATCTCATGCCTGCGTGCCCAATGACCAGTCACTTCAACATATTTTCCTGGTGACTGTTGACGTCTACTACTAATTGCCATATATGTCTGCCTGCCCTGCCTGCCTGCCTGCCTGCCTGCCTGTCTGCCTGTCTGTCTGTCTGCCTCTGTGTCTAGAAGTCAGTCTTTCTAATTATCTAATATATCAATCGTCTGTATGACTATCACTTTTCTGTATTATGTGTATTTGTATGTCTGTCTAACTGTCTGTCTTATCTAATGTATAAAGACGAAAGTTGACATGTAAAGCTAATGATCTTGATATTTCTATGTGTTTGTCAGATCATGGAGGACTGGAAGTACGTGGCCATGGTTCTAGACCGGCTGTTCCTCTGGATCTTCACCACCGCCTGTGTGGTGGGAACCTTTGGCATCATCCTGCAAGCTCCGACACTCTACGACGAGAGACTGCCCCTAATCCCCAACCCCAAGTTAGGTTGTAACTCCACATCCACGCCTAGATAGCACCATACAGCACGTACAGACCTCGAGAAACTGATGGAGTCCGTGTGGCAGCAGGGTGGAGTGAGTGTGGGCTTAAGAGTGTGTGTCTGTGTGAAGGAGAATGTATGAGAAATAAGACATTTACTGACAGAGAACTGGAGACACTGAAATGTATGACGAGACAGAGAGAGGCAGAAAGTGTGAGAGAGGGGGAGGGAGACAGCATTGACACATAAGATTAACAAACTGAGTTGTACATGTATGTTCAATCATGACTGCGTTGATACAAGCTTACAATGGTATTCCTGTACCACCCCGCAGTCAGTGTTAATAGCATCACGCTATCCACATTAATCATTATTCTCTGTTGTATTCAAAGTCAAGTAGCTAGCAATCGAGTCAACCATGAAGTGCTCACTCGCTTCATGAAGACTCCGAACACTATACTCTCTCCATCCAACCATGAAGTGCTCACTCGCTTCATGAAGACTCCGAACACTATACTCTCTCGATCCAACCATGAAGTGCTCACTCGCTTCATGAAGACTCCGAACACTATACTCTCTCCATCCAACCATGAAGTGCTCACTCGCTTCATGAAGACTCCGAAACACTACTCTCTCCATCCAACCATGAAGTGCTCACTCGCTTCATGAAGAATCCGAACACTATACTCTCTCGATCCAACCATGAAGTGCTCACTCGCTTCATGAAGACTCCGAACACTATACTCTCTCGATCTCGAGGATGCGTACAATAGAGTTCGCTATGATATTTTGATGACCGCACTTAAGGAGAAGGGGGTCAATCCCTGGTTGATGAACTGGATAGCAGCCGTCCTGCATTCTCGTCGGGTTGCTCTCCGGCTGGGTGCATGGGCCTCAGAGCAATAATAACAATAACATGGCAACAGAACAAAGACAATTGAAGTGGGACAATATTCTCCTATTAACAGAAGTGTGAGGCAGGGATGTGTAATGTCTCCAGATCTTTTTTCCCTGTACAGTGGAAGTATTTTCAGAAATGTAGAAGATTGGAGGACGAAACATCAATAACATTAGATATGCAGATGATACAGTATTGATTGCAGACAATGAACAGAACCTGCAACAATTAGTAGATGCGGTTGTTGTACACAGTGAACAACTGGGATTAGAATTAAATTGTAAAAAGACACAGATTATGATCGTCACTAGGAAGAACGAAATACCACAATGTAATATACAAGTAAATGGGAATATTCTTCAACAAGTGAATCGGTACAATTATCTCGGAACAGTCATAACATCTGATGGGAGATGCCTTGTAGAGATTAGAACAAGAACCGCCATGGCGAAAGTAGCCTTTAGCAAGATGAAAACCATACTGACCAATAAAAAGATGTCAATTGAAACGAGGAAAAGTGTATTGAGGGGATACATAGAGCCTGTTCTTTTGTATGGATGTGAAACTTGGACAATGAGCAGTCAAGCTGAAAAACATCTGATGGCTGCAGAAATGTGGTTTCTGAGGAAAATGCAAAGAATACCATGGACAGACAGAAAAACCAATGACCAAGTACTACAGGAGACAAATGAATATCGTAAACTGATTAGAGAAATTAGACGTAGACAGTCTAAATTGTTTGGACATGTTATGAGAAGAAATGGATTGGAGAACTTGGTGACAACTGGCAAGATCGAAGGGAACAGAATGAACGAAAGAACGAACGAACAAACTTTATTTTTAAAGGGTTAAGAATTGGGCACGCAGGCCCGTCTAACATTCAGCCCTTCTATCACTCTCTTTCATACATTATTTCATTCACACATTATTCAAGGCTATCAGAGAACAGCAACAATATAAAAGATATGCATTATAAAGGCATGAGGAAAATGCGAACATCAATACTATACGACTTAGTAATATTAGCTAATGGTGTGACACTTGTTATTAGCCATGTGGAATATACTGGCCTACCAAAATGGGACTGGCTGTTATACTAGGGTTTTGTTATTATTATTATTTGTATTATTAAGGGGGAAGATAATCCGTATTGAGATAGTGTTCGAATAATTTGCGATTATATGTATAGGGATTGGTGATGTCTTTGATTTCTTGTGGAAGATTGTTCCACAGCTGAGCTGCAGAGTACGTTAAGCTTGTTTTGTATAAGTCAATCCTAGGCTTTGGAATGTGTAATATATTTAATCGTTTACTGTGTCTAGCATTATATTTAAACAATTTTGGGCATTCCGATGCAGGATTTTGTGAATTAGTTTAGCCTTATTGAAAAGCAGGCGTTTGCGGAGTGGTAGTAACTGAAGGCGTTTATGCAGGCTAGGATTGTCAGATAAATGTTTGCTATAAATTAGACTCATGGCCCGTTTCTGGAGTGAGTAAAGTCGCTTGGTGCTTGAATTAGAACAACGGTCCCAGATTGTAGAGCAGTAGTCAAAATGTGTCTGTATATGAGAAGTATAGAAAATTTTCCTTGTGTCCTCATCAAGGAAATATTTGATTTTGGCGAGTTGGTAGACTTTTTTAGCTGTTTGTTTAGTAAGCGCTTGAACGTGAGAATTAAAGGTTAGGTTTCTATCAATAATTAGGCCTAATGTTTTGTGCTTAATTACACTTTCTACTGGCATGTTATCGATGTGAAGTTGAAGTGATGTGTGTGAGTTTAGAGTTTGAAGTCGTTGTCTGGTTGTTAATAACATTGATTTTGTTTTAGTGATGTTAATTTGCATACGATTTGCATAGCTCCACCTATCTACATTATTTAATTCTTGTTGCAAAGACGACTCCAGCAAAATACAGTTTTCAGCGTTTGAATACACCGTACAGTCGTCTGCAAATAGATCGCAGGACGACGAAAGATACAAAGGTAGATCGTTAATATATATGGCAAATAATAGAGGGCCAAGACTAGAGCCTAGTGGTACTCCAATATTGAAGGTAGTGGTTTGAGACAGAGACTTATTATGTGATACTACTTGCTTTCTGTTTGATAGAAAAGATGTTATTAGAGTGACTACATTAGGGCCAATTTTCATTGTCTCATGTTTTTTAATTAAAATAACATGGTCTATCATATCAAATGCTTTCCTGAAATCAATAAACACAGTTCCACATAGACTGTTGTTGTTTATATTCTGGTGCCAATTTTCTATCATGTTTGTTAGGGCCGTATGGCAAGAATATTTTGGTCGAAATCCTGATTGACTGTCAACAATAAGCTTGTTGCGAACTAAATACTGTAATGTTACTTTATGGATGTGTTTTTCTAGTGTTTAGATAGTGATGATAGTAAGGAAACGGGTCTGTAATTTTTCGGGAGACCATTGTCCAATGAACCAGATTTAAGAAGAGGGTACACTTTAGCGATTTTGAGAGCTGACGGAAAGTGGCCTTTGGTGAGACACTGATTAGATACATAGGTTAGTGATATACAGATGACTGGCGCAGCACAACGGAGAATCCGGTTGCTGATTCCATCTAACCCAGATGAGGTTGTGTTTTTTAGGTTACTGAGGTATGTGAATACTTCAGTGATTGTCATTAGCGGTATGTCAGAAAGAATATCACGGAAGCATCTGCACTCGCAAAATGATGTCAGTAAAGATAAGTTGCAAGGAGAATTAGGTATTGAAGCCTTCAACTGGTCTGTGTCAGTTTGGAAAAAAAAATTACTGAATTGGTCGCATGTAATATGATTTGATGGTAAAGAATTTCGGAAGTTATACTTGTTTGTCAAGGTGTTAATTGCCTTCCATATATCCTTACTATTTGTTTTATCCATTACTAAGTTCTTAAAGTAATTTTTCTTTTCCCGACCGTATTGTATATTGAACTTTGTTTCTAAGAGTACGGTATGTGCTGAGATCCCGCTTTTTATGCGCTTTATCTCTGTCTCTCATTGTTTCAAGTATTTCCTGGGTGATCCAAGGTGGTTTGACGTGGTGTTTGACTCGAACTTCCTTGATTGGCACATGTCTGTCATAAACATCAATAAAGGTTTTCATCCAGAATTCCAGAGCATCATCCGGGTCAGGAAGTTGATAGACATTGTCTAGAGGTGAACTGAGCAAGTCCTGTAAAAATGCGTTTTGGTTGAAATTTTTGTAACTTCTATATTTTACACTTATGTGTTTATGTTTAGGAGTTTTAATTCCTTTTTCAGACCACGTGCAGCATATTGGGTAGTGATCGCTCATGGCACAATTGGGTACGGTGCATTCTATGATGTTGTCTGAGCAAGTTACATAAATGTGATCTATGACTGTTGAAGATGATTTTGTTACTCTAGTAGCCTGTTGTACTTTTTGTTGGAAATTGTATGATGCAATTATATTTCCCCATATTATGTTGGATTTGTTGGTGTCAGTGTTAAAGTCTCCGAGTAGTATAATTTCCTAGTATAAGTAGTAGTATAATTTCCTAAATAACAGACCAAGGAGAAGACCGAGAAGTAAATACCTGGATGGCTTGGCCACATGGCATGATCGAGACAAGAACACTGAGCTGATCCACGACTCTGGTGATCGAGTGAAATGGCGAGTCATGACCGCTCACGCTTTCCGGCATGGCACATGATTGTTTGATTGATTGTACGCGTTCTCATCGGCTGTTGAACTCGGTTGATCAGCTCCAATGTCAACAGATGGTCGATTGTTCCCCAAGAAGCCTCTGCCACACCGCCCAGAAACCTGCTGTCACGGGAAGCGTGCGCTACTCGAGGACATCCTATTGGTCTGTTTGTAGTGACAAGTAGTCGAGCATTCGTTCGTTCGTTAATTTCTCAATGGCAGAGATCTCCAGGCTACATGTCCGGGCGTGAGACCTGCAGGGACGTCCCTCTTGCCGTGACTGCCTGGTTCATCTGGTTTCAATTCTCAACACTGTCCTGTTAATTTTAAACCAGACTAACACGATGTCAGACATGTCTGAGTCCCAGCGGCTGCCAATTTTGTACTAATTGCGACTTCAGTGTAGACGCCCAGCTGCCTGTCTCATGCGTCCTCCTCTCCATGTGGGCAATTGCTGCACGCGACTTGTTTCCTAATATGTCAATGATATTCATGCACTGAGATATCCAGCCGCTCACAACTCAACTAGGAACTGTACCTGTGTCAACATTGCCCATGCTTCTGTGTCGCTGTCTTTATATGTCGCTGTCATTTATATGTCGTTGTCTTTATATGTCGTTGTCTTTATATGTCGTTGTCTTTATATGTCGTTGTCTTTATATGTCGCTGTCTTTATATGTCGCTGTCATTTATATGTCGTTGTCATTTATATGTCGTTATCTTAATATGTCGTTGTCTTTATATGTCGCTGTCTGTATGTGTCGCTGTCTTTATATGTCGCTGTCTTTATATGTCGTTGTCTTTATATGTCGTTGTCTTTATATGTCGTTGTCTTTATATGTCGTTGTCTTTATATGTCGCTGTCTTTATATGTCGTTGTCTTTATATGTCGTTGTCTTTATATGTCGTTGTCTTTATATGTCGCTGTCTTTATATGTCGCTGTCATTTATATGTCGTTGTCATTTATATGTCGTTATCTTAATATGTCGTTGTCTTTATATGTCGCTGTCTGTATGTGTCGCTGTCTTTATATGTCGCTGTCTTTATATGTCGTTGTCTTTATATGTCGTTGTCTTTATATGTCGTTGTCTTTATATGTCGTTGTCTTTATATGTCGCTGTCTTTATATGTCGTTGTCTTTATATGTCGTTGTCTTTATATGTCGTTGTCTTTATATGTCGTTGTCTTTATATGTCGTTGTCTTTATATGTCGTTATCATTTATATGTCGTTATCTTTATATGTCGCTGTCTTTATATGTCGCTGTCTTTATATGTCGCTGTCTTTATATGTCGCTGTCATTTATATGTCGCTGTCTTTATATGTCGCTGTCATTTATATGTCGTTGTCTTTATGTGTCGTTGTCTTTATATGTCGCTGTCTTTATATGTCGCTGTCTTTATATGTCGCTGTCATTTATATGTCGTTGTCATTTATATGTCGTTATCTTAATATGTCGTTGTCTTTATATGTCGCTGTCTATATGTGTCGCTGTCTTTATATGTCGCTGTCTTTATATGTCGTTGTCTTTATATGTCGTTGTCTTTATATGTCGTTGTCTTTATATGTCGCTGTCTTTATATGTCGCTGTCTTTATATGTCGCTGTCATTTATATGTCGTTGTCTTTATATGTCGTTGTCTTTATATATCGCTGTCTTTATATGTCGCTGTCTTTATATGTCGCTGTCATTTATATGTCGTTGTCATTTATATGTCGTTATCTTAATATGTCGTTGTCTTTATATGTCGCTGTCTGTATATGTCGCTGTCTGTATATGTCGTTGTCTTTATATGTCGCTGTCTTTATATGTCGTTGTCTTTATATGTCGTTGTCTTTATATGTCGCTGTCTTTATATGTCGCTGTCTTTATATGTCGCTGTCATTTATATGTCGTTGTCTTAATATGTCGCTGTCATTTATATGTCGTTGTCTTAATATGTCGCTGTCTTTATATGTCGCTGTCATTTATATGTCGTTGTCTATATATGTCACTGTCTATATATGTCACTGTCTATATATGTCACTGTCTATATATGTCGCTGTCTATATATGTCGCTGTCTATATATGTCACTGTCTATATATGTCACTGTCTATATATGTCACTGTCTATATATGTCATTGTCTATATATGTCACTGTCTAAATATGTCACTGTCTATATATGTCACTGTCTATATATGTCACTGTCTATATATGTCACTGTCTATATATGTCACTGTCTATATATGTCACTGTCTATATATGTCACTGTCTTTATATGTCGCTGTCTATATATGTCGTTGTCTATATATGTCGTTGTCTATATATGTCACTGTCTATATATGTCACTGTCTATATATGTCACTGTCTATATATGTCACTGTCTATATATGTCGCTGTCTATATATGTCGCTGTCTATATATGTCACTGTCTATATATGTCACTGTCTATATATGTCGCTGTCTATATATGTCGCTGTCTATATATGTCGCTGTCTATATATGTCGCTGTCTATATATGTCGCTGTCTATATATGTCGCTGTCTATATATGTCGCTGTCTATATATGTCACTGTCTATATATGTCACTGTCTATATATGTCACTGTCTATATATGTCGCTGTCTATATATGTCGCTGTCTATATATGTCACTGTCTATATATGTCGCTGACTATATATGTCGCTGTCTATATATGTCACTGTCTATATATGTCGCTGTAATAATGACCATTTACGAGTTCCAGTTGCCAGAGTGGAAGCACATCATCATCAGGGGCTCATGTTATGTGGAGCTAGAGTAGGCACAGATGAATACAGTTGCCGTAGATTATAACATACAGACCGCTCCCAGTGGCTAACGGCGACTGAGACAAGCAAACTCGGCTAGAGGGGACTCATTCAATAGGCCAGGTTCTCTATCGGTGATTTCCCGCGTCAGACACTGTGGCTTTCTGTACCAAAGCCCAGTCTTCCTCGTCTCTTGTCATGTTTCCGCTACTTCAGCCCAGTCTCCCACGTGTTTCGCCATGTGGCACAGTCATGACATAACTGAAGTAAATGTGAATGTGGTACAGTCATTACATAACTGAAGTAAATGTGAATGTGGTACAACCATGACATAACTGAAGTAAATGTGAATGTGGTACAGTCATGACATAACTGAAGTAAATGTGAATGTGGCACAGTCATGACATAACTGAAGTAAATGTGAATGTGGTACAGTCATGACATAACTGAAGTGAATGTGGTACAGTCATGACATAACTGAAGTAAATGTGAATGTGGTACAGTCATGACATAACTGAAGTAAATGTGAATGTGGTACAGTCATGACATAACTGAAGTGAATGTGAATGTGGTACAGTCATGACATAACTGAAGTAAATGTGAATGTGGTACAACCATGACATAACTGAAGTAAATGTGAATGTGGTACAACCATGACATAACTGAAGTAAATGTGAATGTGGTACAACCATGACATAACTGAAGTAAATGTGAATGTGGTACAACCATGACATAACTGAAGAAATGTGAATGTGGTACAGTCATGACATAACTGAAGTAAATGTGAATGTGGTACAGTCATGACATAACTGAAGAAAATGTGAATGTGGTACAGTCATGACATAACTGAAGTAAATGTGAATGTGGTACAGTCATGACATAACTGAAGTAAATGTGAATGTTGTACAGTCATGACATAACTGAAGTAAATGTGAATGTGGTACAACCATGACATAACTGAAGTAAATGTGAATGTTGTACAAACATGACATAACTGAAGTAAATGTGAATGTGGTACAGTCATGACATAACTGAAGTAAATGTGAATGTGGTACAGTCATGACATAACTGAAGTAAATGTGAATGTGGTACAGTCATGACATAACTGAAGTTAATGTGGTACAACCATGACATAACTGAAGTAAATGTGAATGTGGTACAGTCATGACATAACTGAAGTAAATGTGAATGTGGTACAGTCATAACATAACTGAAGTAAATGTGAATGTGGTACAGTCATGACATAACTGAAGTAAATGTGTATGTGGTACAACATAACTGAAGTAAATGTGAATGTGGTACAGTCATGACATAACTGAAGTAAATGTGAATGTGGTACAACCATGACATAACTGAAGTAAATGTGAATGTGGTACAACCATTACATGACTGAAGTAAATGTGAATGTGGTACAGTCATGACATAACTGAAGTAAATGTGAATGTGGTACAACCATGACATAACTGAAGTAAATGTGAATGTGGTACAGTCATGACATAACTGAAGTAAATGTGAATGTTGTACAAACATGACATAACTGAAGTAAATGTGAATGTGGTACAGTCATGACATAACTGAAGTAAATGTGAATGTGGTACAACCATGACATACCTGAAGTAAATGTGAATGTGGTACAGTCATGACATAACTGAAGTAAATGTGAATGTGGTACAACCATGACATAACTGAAGTAAATGTGAATGTGGTACAACCATGACATAACTGAAGTAAATGTGAATGTGGTACAGTCATGACATAACTGAAGTAAATGTGAATGTGGTACAACCATGACATAACTGAAGTAAATGTGAATGTGGTACAGTCATGACATAACTGAAGTAAATGTAAATGTTGTACAGTCATGACATAACTGAAGTAAATGTGAATGTGGTACAGTCATGACATAACTGAAGTAAATGTGAATGTGGTACAACCATGACATAACTGAAGTAAATGTGAATGTGGTACAACCATGACATAACTGAAGTAAATGTGAATGTGCTACAGTCATGACATAACTGAAGTAAATGTGAATGTGGTACAACCATGACATAACTGAAGTAAATGTTAATGTGGTACAGTCATGACATAACTGAAGTAAATGTGAATGTGGTACAGTCATGACATAACTGAAGTAAATGTGAATGTGGTACAGCCATGACATAACTGAAGTAAATGTGAATGTGGTACAGTCATGACATAACTGAAGTAAATGTGAATGTGGTACAACCATGACATAACTGAAGTAAATGTGAATTTTGTACAACCATGACATACCTGAAGTAAATGTGAATGTGGTACAGTCATGACATAACTGAAGTAAATGTGAATGTGGTACAACCATGACATAACTGAAGTAAATGTGAATGTTGTACAACCATGACAAAGCTGAAGTAAATGTGAATGTGGTACAACCATGACATAACTGAAGTAAATGTGAATGTGGTACAGTCATGACATAACTGAAGTAAATGTGAATGTGGTACAGTCATGACATAACTGAAGTAAATGTGAATGTGGTACAACCATGACATAACTGAAGTAAATGTGAATGTGGTACAACCATGACATAACTGAAGTAAATGTGAATGTGGTACAGTCATGACATAACTGAAGTAAATGTGAATGTGGTACAGTCATGACATAACTGAAGTAAATGTGAATGTGGTACAGTCATG
Source organism: Cepaea nemoralis (assembly GCA_014155875.1). NCBI lineage: Eukaryota > Metazoa > Mollusca > Gastropoda > Stylommatophora > Helicidae > Cepaea > Cepaea nemoralis. The sequence goes on from JACEFZ010026801.1 coordinate 52,437, forward strand.
ACATAACTGAAGTAAATGTGATTGTGGTACAACCATGACATAACTGAAGTAATTGTGAATGTGGTACAACCATGACATAACTGAAGTAAATGTGAATGTTGTACAACCATGACATAACTGAAGTAAATGTGAATGTGGTACAGTCATTACATAACTGAAGTAAATGTGAATGTGGTATAACCATGACATAACTGAAGTAAATGTGAATGTTGTACAACCATGACATAACTGAAGTAAATGTGAATGTGGTACAACCATGACATAACTGAAGTAAATGTGAATGTGGTAGAATCATGACATACAAGAAGTAAATATGAATGTTGTACAGCAATTACACAAGTATGAATGATATGTTCAAGCGAGTTACGCAAGCCTGACAGCGGTGAGACACTAAATGTGATTGTTTTCCTCCATAGAATGACGTAATGACATGTAATTCTTGTCATCCATGACATATTTAAGTTAAAGTGAATGTTTGTGATCATGAAATGTATAAGATTTGTTTATGTGAATAAATGATCGTTGTGAGATGGTGAAGTGAAACTGTACACCTCATGCCATGCTGAATGTGACTCTCAGAGTGATATCTCCAGTGTAAGAACATGAACTATTTTCATGATACTGATTAGAGAGCTTTGAATAGACTTTTCGTACATTTATTGTTTCTTCCTGTGGCGTAGTAATGTTTGCTAATTAGTTTGTGTGTCTGTTTGTTTGCGTGTGTGTGTGTGTGTGTGTGTGTGTGTGTGTGTGTGTGTGTGTGTGTGTGTGTGTGTGTGCGTGCGTGCGTGTGTGTGTGTGTGAGTTAGGTTGTTTAGATGGTTGTTTCCATATTTTTATCTGGTATCTATCTATCTATCTATCTATCTATCTATCTATCTACCTACCTACCTACCTACCTATCTGTCTATATATCTATCTATCTATCTATCGTCTATCTATCTATCTATCTATCTATCTATCTACCTACCTACCTACCTACCTACCTACCTATCTATCTATATATCTATATATCTATCTATCGTCTATCTATCTATCTATCTATCTATCTATCTATCTATCTACCTACCTACCTACCTATCTATCTATATATCTATCTATCTATCGTCTATCTATCTATCTATCTATCTATCTATCTATCTATCTATCTATCTACCTACCTACCTATCTGTCTATATATCTATCTATCGTCTATCTATCTATCTATCTATCTATCTGCTTGTCTGTCTGTCTGTCTGTCTACATATCTATCTATCTATCTAACTGTCTGTCTGCCTGTCTTTGCGCTGTCTGTCCGCCGGTCTCTTCACCTGTCTGTCTGTGCGACTGTCAGTTCGTCTATCTGTCCATCTGATGCTCTGTCCGCCGGTCTCTTCACCTGTCTGTCTGTCCGACTGTCAGTTCGTCTGTCTGTCCATCTGCCTCTCTGTCTGTCCACCTGTCTGTCCGTCTGTCTGTCAGTCCTGTTCCGTGTATTCATGTCCATATCTGTGAGCACTGCAGCCATCAAGCCGCCCGTGCGCATGCCCGGGAACCTGTCCAAACACGAGGTCACCTGATCTGGCGACAGGCTGGCTGCAGCAGGGACGGCACCAGGTGGCGCCCATGCCCAGTCTGTGAACCATCCCAGAAGATTGACTCAAGAGTCCAGTTGCCAAGAGAACCAAATAACATCCACTCCTACACAAACATTGTCAGTTTACTTCCGGTGTCAAGTCTAGCAGGGACCTTAACTCGTGTGATCAAGTATCGAATGGGTTATAGATCCTGGTTTTCAGTGTTCAACTAAATAACTGAGGGCGGGCGGGGAGGGGAGAACTACAGACATGGGTGCTTGACGTCACCGGCGTCTGGAATATAATAACAGGACAGATTAACGGAGAAATATAATAGAGGACGCTAGAAGACAAGATACGGCATTGTCTTGTAACATGGTATGGAGACAGATAATAGAGGACGCTAGAAGACAAGATACGGGATTGTCTTGTAGCGTGGTATGGAGACAGATAATAGAGGACGCTAGAAGACAAGATACGGCATTGTCTTGTAACAAACATGGAATGGAGAGACGCCTGGGGGACAGGAGATGCATATATTATATCATTTAGTGCCATGCCGGCTGGCGTAGACGTTCGTGACTTTCCACAAATCTCGGTCTTTGGTTTTCTGGATCAACTCTGGTGATATTCCTCCATGCCGCCGTCTCAATCAATCCAGCATCATTTCTCTTGGTCTACCTCTGCCTCTCTTCCCCTCGATCTTTCCAGTTGTCACTATGCTGTCCAATGCCTCTCTTCTCATCACATGACCAAAGAAAGCTGTTTGTCTATTTCTTTTAGTGTTCTAGTTTCATTAGCCTCTTTCAGGCAATCGTTGTTAGACACTTTGGCAGACCAAGGAATTCGCAACATTCATCTCAGGAACCACATCTCTTTTGTTTCCAAGTTCTTCCTAAATTGTTCATTTACATTCCAAGATTCACTGCTATACAGCAATGCAGGTTCCATTTAAAACTTTAGCATTCCCTTTCTTACATTCAATGATATTCATTTTCCGAAATGCAACCTTTGCTTGTCCTATTCTGCTCTTAATCTCTATTGTGCATCTTCCATCTGATGTTATACATGTCCCTAGGTATTTAAACCATCCACTTGTTTAAGAATTTTCTCATCTATTTCTATTTAACATTTTGGTGTGACATTTTCTTTGATATCACCATTGTTACTGTTTTCTTGATATTCAAGTAGAGTCCTTTCTTTGCACTCTCTGTTACAATAATATCCAACAATTGTTAAAGATCTGTTCAATTATCCGCAACCAATACTGTATCATCTGCATAGCGTAAATTGTTTATATTTTAACTTCCCATTGACATTCCTGACATTTCTTTGATCTATCTCACTTTATAGAAGGAGAAGGGACCCGGATGACAAGACACATTCCTGTCGTACTCCTAGCTTTATTTGTTCATAATTTCCCTCTTTATTTCCCATGTTTATGCTGAAATATGCCTTTCGTGATTAGGATGGGGGTATATACATTCACCCACGCTCATATGGCGGACTCTACGATGCTCAGAGATTCAAGGCCAAGACCAAAATTAGGAGGGTACTGATCAGAGAGTTGCTTTTTGCAGATGATGCTGCAGTTACGACCACTCTGAGGAAGAATTACAGTCTACTATCTGCATTCTCTAATGCTTGTTCTGAATTTGGTTTAACAATTAGCAAAAAGAAGTAACAGATTATGTCACAAGGTTCAAATGGGGTACCATCAATCTTTATTGACGACGTTGAACTGGAGATAGTAGACCATTTTACATATCTAGGATCAGAGGTAAATAGCAAATTATCCCTAGATCAGGAAATCAACATCAGGATTAGTAAGGCAGCAACAACAATGAACAGGTTAACAAAAAGAGTCTGGATGAACAGGAAGCTTACTGTCAAAGCAAAACTCCTTGTCTATCAAGCCTGTGTCCTTAGGTACTCTTCTTTATGGCAGTGAATGAATCACCAAAAAAAAAAAAACGAGAAGTGGATTGTGAGCTTTACTGAAACACGATTGCAAGAAACAAATTAGACGTTGCAGCCAAAGCCTTCGTCAGCACAGAATAAGCAAACACAAACCGACACACAACTACATGAAACACATTACATGACAATATTAAGGGTACTTATCTGAATCTGTATCCTTGCTTGGAGCAACTGGCGCGTTAGACGAATATCAATGAATTGTATGAGCCGGATGTAGGGTCAAAGGTCAATACCGTCAGAAGCTCGGGTATTGGCTAAGCCACCCGGGGGAGAGAGGTGGGGGTGGAGAGGCACCCGTGTGAGCGGAAGGTAAAAATTGGGATTGGCGAAGATGTCACGGAGGCAGTTCGCAATTTCTCGTTCCATGCTCGAAACACAGCTGCAGGCGACCTGGGTGCAGGCCGCCATTGCCTTGGACCTCATAGAATGGCATGAGAAAACAATTACAAACCACCGAACGCAAACCTGCCAAGAAATCCCAAACAGCAAAATTAATGCTGGGGTTGACTGCGACGTCCTGCAAAGGACATGGAACTGCCGTTTTAGTGGACTATGCAACTAGGGGTTGGGATGGGGTGGTGTTTGGAAGTTAAATAAACTGTGTTGGGCATTGAGGCCGTGGGGGGAGAGTGAGCCCATTTGGAAGATGAGTCGGTTTTCCGATGTCTTACGATCCCGTTCGTGGGATGCGCACGATTTGATCGCAGTGACCAGTATGTCAGCCACGCTATAGTGGTCAGGACAGTTGAAGTGTATGGATACTGGTTTCTAGGCGCCATTGTTGATATCAGAAAGGTGTTGCCTAAATCTGTCAGCCAGACGTAGACCTATCCTCCCGATATATCTCATGTCACAACGTGTGCAAGTAATCGCATAGATAACGTTGCGACTCGTGCATGAGAAACCCTCACGGATGTGGAAAGTCGTCTTAGGGAATGGCAGACTCTGGGCTTGAAGTACGTGTGGGCAGGTCTTGCAACGCGATCGAAGACAGGCCACTGTACCAGGAAGAGACTTGTGAGGTTGGGGTAGACTACTATGGACCAGCACATCCCTGAGGTTACGATCCCTCTTACACGCCACCAGAGGGGGGGGGGGGGGCTCTGAGAAGACATCGCGAGAGGTCGGATTCGCCTGGAGAATAGATAGATGTCTCAAGAGAATATTCTTGGCAGCAATATTGTGGGGATGGTAAGTAAGTGAGAGGACAGGTCTATTATTTCGTGGTTTCGGCCTGGAGGAGAGAGCCTCGGCACGACCGATAGACTGGCAGCGGTGAAGAGCTGTAGATAGAACATTCTCAGGATAGCCTCGAAGACGAAAGAAATCCAGCATTTCGTGAGCTTTTTGATGTAATTCGTTATTATTCTGAGAAAGCCGTCGAAGACGTAACAGTTTGGATGAAAGATCCCTTACACGGGGGAGGATGGGGGGAGATGTAGAGAAGGAATGCGTGCGAGTCAGTTGGTTTATAATAAACCGTCGTGCATAGACCCGCGGAACCTTTCTTTATGGCAGTGAAGCCTGGTCAACTTACACCAAAAGAAACGTTTAAACAGCTTTCATATGCGGTATCTGCGAAGAATACTTGGTATTAAGTGGCAAGACAAAATCACAAATACTGAAGTATTGGAAAGATCAGATTGTGTGACAGTTTGTTCCATGCTCAATCTTCGTAGACTTAGATTGATAGGACACGTTATTATAATGGATGATTGTAGAATACCAAAGGACATCTTTTTTTGGTGAATTACAGATGGGTAAGAGATCTCAGGGTAGGTCTCTACTACGATACAAAGATGTGTGCAAGCGGGACATGACTGATACAGGCATTGATAATGCACACTGGGAGTAAGTCGCCGCTGAACGTGTTGCGTAGAGGGCAAATAGCAGAAGTGGAATAAAGACAACGGAGAAAATTATTGCAGATAAGTCACACACTGAGCGTGCGAGACATAAGATGGTGCATGATGGTGGAAATGACCATGTGTTCACATGCATCCATTGTGGACGAACATTTACAGCGTGGATTGGCCTTATCAGTCACATTCGCTACCGCCATGGGCTGTAGCTATTATGCCTTTTTTCATTTTTTTATTTCTTGCTACTTCCAGTAAATATTCTTTATTATTCTGAGATTCTTCCCATCAACGTTGATATGTTCCAACGTTTTAATCAGTTCATCATGTTTTACTTTATCAAATGCCTTAGTGTAATCTATAAAGCACAAATATATGTCTTTCTTTGTCTCTATTGATCTTTCTAATAGTGTCCGTAGTGTATATATTGTTATTCGTACGCTTTCCTTCCAGAAATGTATTCTGTTCTTCGCCAATTTCCACTTATATATATATATATATATATATATATATATATATATATATATATATATATATATATATATATATATATATATATATATATATATATATATATATATATAATCATTATCAAGTGCCGTGCCGACGGTCGTAGGCGTTCATGACTCTCCACAGATCCCGGTCTTTGATTTTCTGGATCAACTCTGCCGTTGATATTTCTCCATGCCACCGTCGCAATCCATCCAGCATCATTTCTCTTGGTCTGCCTCTGCCTCCCTTCCCCTCGATGTTCTCCAGCGCCTCTCTTCTCATCACATGACCGAAGAAAGCTGTTTTTGTCTCTTTCTTATTGTTGTATATAATGTTCTAGTTTCGTTAGCCTCTTTAAGGCATTCGTTGTTAGTTACTTTGGCAGTCCAAGGAATTTGCAACATTCGTCTAAGAACCACAGACAGACAGACAGACAGACAGACAGACAGACAGACAGACAGACAGACAGGCAGGCAGGCAGGCAGGCAGGCAGGCAGACAGACAGACAGACAGACAGACAGAGTCAGGGAGCGCGCGAGAGAGAGAGGGTGAGAGAGAATGACAACGACAGACATCGGTCAAGAGAGTGAGAGGGACAGAGAGTGAGAGAGTGTGAGAGAGATAGAGAACGAGAGAAAATGAGAGAGAGGCAGAGAGCGTGACAGAGAGCGTGACAGAGTAAGACAGGCTCACACAGCGAGAGAGAGAGAGAGGGGAGAGAGCGAGCGAGAGAATGACACAGAGCGAAAGAGAGAGTGTGAGAGAGTGATAAAGAGCGAAACAGAGTGAGAGAGATAGAGAGCGTAAGGGAGTGAGAGACACAGAGCGAGAGGGAGTGTGAGACACAGAGCGAGAGAGGGAGTAGAGAGACAGGCAGCCAGCGAGACAGGGGGTGAGATAGACACACACACAAATATATGTGGAGAGAGACAGACAGCAAGAGAGATATAGAGTGAAAGTGTGTTTTATCACTATGGGAGTTCTGACCGTCTCATTCAGACATGACAGCTACCGTATGACAGTAGACGGTACTGCCTGCCATCTGTTAGCGCCGAATGTTGCTCACCAAACTCAACGCCCAACATTGTGCCGACGGCTTCAGTCGGAGGAGCGCAATCTTCAGTTGCTCTGGACGGTTTGGTTTGAGCAGCGTGAACACTTGTCGTTTCTAGTTTCTACCTTCGGCTGAGAAGACTAGACAAACGATACATTACCGAGCGATGAAGTGAATACACAATCCATGGAAAGAAGAAGAAGAAGAAGATGATGACGATGATGATGATGATGATGATGATGATGATGATGATGATGATGATGATGATGATGATGATGATGATGATGATGATGATGATGATGATGAGGAAGGAAAGAGCGAGGAGGAAGAGAAGGAATAAGGGGAATTTGAGGAGGAAGGGGAAGAATAACAAGGTTATGAGGAAAGGAGAAAGAGAAAAAGGATGTCACATTGCGCATTTAAAGCTACCGTAAATGAAGATCCTCTTTGCCGGTATATTTAATTTGAAGACAAGAAACTAGACTGAACGAAAGTTTCAGCACTACAGTACGGATTACCCTGAAACTCTGACAGGACGAACAGGTCGAGAATTCTCGCCTGGAGCAACATTGTCCGACATATCTTCGAGATCCACAGAATTCAATAAAGGTCCGCTCCCAGAGCCAAGGACAAAAGCGCCCACTACACAAATCTGGAGTGTTTAATGAAATCCCACAAGATAGGTGTTAAACCGGATACCAGAACTGGGTCAGGAAATGTTGTAGTCCCCCTCCCCCTCTACCCCACTCCCATAGGGCCTGGACAAGACAACGGAGCAGCCAAATCTGGGCAGAGTTTGATCCTCAGTTCTTCGTGATTACGGTTTTCCCATGAAAGGAAACATACGGGGGACAGTTGTGTGTATTTCTTGTGACAGTGGGGAATTGCTTCATATCCTCTCTGTGTATGTGCGTGTGCGTGTGTCTGTGTGTGTGTGTGCGTGTGTGTGTGTGTGTGTGTGTGTGTGTGTTACTGTGTACATTGTTTGTGTATGCATGTGCTAATGTGCGGTTTTCTATGTGTATGTATGACTATGTATCAGTGTGTATTAGAGTGTGTGTCGATATGTAGGTGTATGGGCGTAACAGGTGTGAGTGTGCGTATATGCCGATGTGTTAGTGTGTGTATGCCGATGTGTGAGTGTGTGTATACCTAAGTGCGTGTGTCTATATGTTCATTTGTATGTGTATATACACCAATGTGCGTCTGTATATATGCGAGAGCGAGTCAATAAGTACGTCACACAGTTCTGTGTGATGGCAGGGTAATACAGTTGGTGTTTTCTACAGGTGTCATTAGGTGAGAGAAACATCGAATTTTATATTCCCGTTGGCCAGGTGGCGCTATGGTCTCATGCACATGTGCAGCGCATAAACAAAATGGCGACTGGCCTTGCGGAGTGTACATTGTGCGTTTTTTTTTTTTTTTTGTGGGCAAAAGGACTGCCTGCAAAGGACATTCATAAGGAAATGCTTTTTGTTTATGCTGACAAATGGTTGTCCCGTCAAGCGGTGCATAGCTGGGTAGAAAACATCTTTCTTCGCCTCGTGTCAAAAAATTCAAGGTTACGCCATCATCAAGGAAGGTTATGCTGACAGTGTTCTGGGATTGTCAAGGAGTGCCTTCAACCAATTTCAAGAAGAAAGGTGACAATGTGAATTCTGAATCGTACTGTGAAGTTCTATCGATGCTTCATGGTGCAATTAGAAGAAAACGTCCAGGACTGCTGACTAGAGGAGTGTTGCTTCTTCATGACAATGCCAGACCACATACGGTTCGATTAACTCAGGAGAAAATTAACCAACTAAGGTGGGAAGTTCTGGAACATCCCCTAGCTATTTCCAATTTTTTGGTCCACTGAAAGAGACATTTCGCGAATGATGCTGAAGTTGAATGTAAAGTGAAAACGTGGTTTAGAAACACAGCACGCAGTTCTATGCAGCCAGTTTGAGAGGACTGATAAAACGATGGAATAAGTACATCAATGTTAGTGGAAATTATGTTGAGAAATAAAAGGACAATGTATGTATCAAAATAAACAGGTTTCTAATTGTTATCATATTTAGATATTTTTCTACAGACATTTGTGACTTACTTATTGACGTCCCCTCGTACATACCGTGTGCGTCACCTGACTGTGTTGCCTTATGCAGTAATGTGTGGCTGCTGGTTTTCTAGTGACTACCGCTTCTATCGACGATGAACTGTATTTTTTTGTGGCGGACTTTTGTGTTGACATTCTGGCAGCGGCATTATGCATGGTATACCTGTGCGGGCTGTTGGATTGCCGAGACTCCTGTCTGCTCCACTGTTCACATGGGGCAGTGAGGGGCATTTTGTGTGGTATTCACTGGCACAGGAACAGAGCATAATAGGGCGACTCTTTGCTATGAAGTTGGAACTGCGACTGAGTAACTAACATACCCATGTGCGTGTATATATAATACCATAGGGAGAGTGTATGTGATAACTTAGTGAGAGTGTATATACTACCTTAGTGAATATATATATCAATATCATCATTGGCACCTTTCCGTCTTGACAGACGATAGTTTGGTACATTGTGCTTCAAAAAGGCTTAATAACTACGATCCATGGCGGTGGCGAGTGTGGCTGGTAAGGCCAATTCTTGCTGCAAATGTTTGCCCACAGTAGGTGCATGTGAAAACATGGTCATTTCCACCATTTTGCACCATCTTACGTCTCTCACGCTCTGTGTGTGCTTTATCTGCAATCATTTTCTCCTTTGTCTTTATTCCATTTCTGATAGTTGCCCTCCATGCAACACGTTCAGCGGCGACGTGCTCCCAATGTGCATTATCAATGCCTGTATCAATCATGTCCCGCTTACACACATCTTTGTATCGTAGTAGAGGCCGACCCTGAGATCTCCTACCCGTCTGTAATTCACCAAAAAAGATGTCCTTTGGTATTCTACCATCATCCATCCTCCTAACGTGTCCTATCCATCTAAGTCTACGAAGACTGAACATGGAATACACCGTCACACAACCTGATCTTTCCAATACTTCAGTATTTGTGATTTTGTCTTGCCACTTAATACCAAGTATTCTTCGTAGACACCGCATATGAAAGCTGTTTAAACGTTCCTCTTGGCGTGAGTAAGTTGTCCAGGTTTCACTGCCATAAAGAAGAGTACTAAGGACACAGGCTTGGTAGACGAGGACTTTTGTTTTGGCAGTAAGCTCCCTGTTCTCCCAGACTCTTTTTGCTAACATGTTCATTGTTGTTGCTGCCTTGCCAATCCTGATGTTGATTTCCTGATCGAGGGATAATTTGCTATTTACCTCTGATCCTAGATATGTAAAATGGTCTACTATCTCCAGTTCGGCGTCGTCAATAAAGATTGATGGTACATCATGTGCACCTTGTGACATAATCTGTGTCTTCTTTTGTTAATTGTTAAACCAAATTCAGAACAAGCATTGGAGAATGCAGATAGTAGATGTTGTAATTCTTCCTCAGAGTGGGTCGTAATCGCAGCATCATCCGCAAAAAGCAACTCTCTGATTAGTACCCTGCTAATTTTGGTCTTGGCCTTCAATCTCTGAGCATTATAGAGGCCACCATCTGAGCGTGAGTGAATGTATATACCGTCATCCTGATCACGAAAGGCATATTTCAGTAGAAGTGAAAAGTATATCCCAAAGAGGGTGGGGGCTAGTACACAACCTTGCTTAACTCCACTCTTGATTTCAAACTCTTCTGAAGTTGAGCCATCAAACTTGATTATACCTTTCATGCCTGTGTGGAACGATTCCACAATGGACAGAAGAGTTGGTGGGCAGCCAATCTTCTTTAGTGCTTTGAACAGACCCTCACGACTGACCAAATCGAATGCCTTTGTGAGGTCAATGAAGGCAATAAACAGTGGCTGATTTTGTTCCCGGCATTTTTCTTGCATCTGTCGCAATGAGAATATCATATCAATGGTAGACCTGTTATGACGGAAGCCGCACTGTGATTCGGGGTAGACTTGATCTCCCAGGACTTGAAGTCTGTGCAGGACAATTCTGGCAAATACTTTCCCAACAATACACAGAAGTGAGATACCCCTATAGTTGTTACAGTCGCTCCGATCACCCTTGTTCTTGTACAGCGTTATGATGTTTCAATCTTTGAAATCCTGTGGGACTTGTCCTTCTCGCCAGCATAGCTCTATTAGCTGGTTGATCTGTAGAGTGAGTGTGTCTTGCCCACTCCTGATTACCTCTATTGGAATCCCATCCTTACCTGGAGCCTTGCCAGATGCAAGCTCATTTATTGCACACTTAACTTCTGTTATAGTGGGAAGTGTGTCCAGAGTTGGCAGGGCCTCTATGGCGTTGAGGGCATCATCCGCTAGCTTGGTCTCACTTGAGTAAAGCTCCAAATAGTGCTCGACCCATCTATCCATCTGCTGATTCTTATCAGTGATATATATATATATATATATATATATATATATATATATATATATATATATATATATATATATATATATATATATATATATATATATATATATATATAGATATATATATATATATATATATATATATATATATATATATATATATATATATATATACACACACACCATAGTGAGAGTATATATACAGAGTGGGCCTAAAAAATGAGAACATCTTCTTGCATACGAGTTATTTAACAATATAATTCAATTAATTATATTGTTTCATGTAATGTTGTTTGCCAAGTAGTTAGCTAGTCAGCAATCATGTGTGGGTTGACGGGGGTATGTGTGAGTGGTTTTGTGATGTGTGTTTTGCTGGGTGATTACGGGGGTGTGGGTAGGTGGTGGAGAATATGTGGGTGGGTGTGTGCGTGTCGGTTATGGGATGGGTGGGGGATGTATGTGTGGGTGGGGAAATGTGTGTGGGTGGGGGATCAGTGGGTGGGTGGCGGTATGTATGTTTGCCTGAGTCTGTGTGAGTGCGTGGAGTTATGTGTGGGTGGGTGGGGTGTGGTGTGTGGGGGATGTGTGGGTGGCTGAAGGGATGTGTGGGTGGCTGCGGGGTGTGAGGATGGATGGGGGGGGGGGGTCTCACAAAATTGCAATATGCACTGTTTATGTTTACAACTTTCATTTGACAATGTTTTTTTTTTCCCATGTGAATGTACCATGAGTAATATGCATTGTTTATGCTTACAAAATCCATTTGACAATGTTTGTTTTTTTCCCTATGTAAATGTAACATGCATATTTGATGAATGAAAGATGAGTGATCGAAAGGGCCTAATGTAAGACGGGCCAGCGTGCCCAATTTGTTACCCTTTTAAAATAAAGTTTGTTCGTTCGTTCGTGTTCAATGTGTCCTCCTTGCTTCTCAACGTGGTTTTCTAAGTGTCGACGCCACTCATTTATGCTACTGTCAATAAAGCGCTGCCCTAGATTTCTCCATTCTTCAATTATTGCCAACTTGAGCTGCTCAACGGTGGTAAATTGTCTCCGAAGGTAGACTTTTCCTTGCAGAGCACCCCATATGGCATAATCTACTGGGTTTACATATGGACTGTTCGGTGGCCACATGTTTGGCTCGATGAAGTTAACATTCTCCTGACGAAGAAAGTTGATCGTAATGATTGTGTCTGATGAATGATTGTGAAATGATCATCCATGCACATATGAATATTATGTCTGATGAATGAATCTGAGAGAGATGAAGAGACATGCTGAGAAGGGTATAAGCTAACAATACATCTCATGATAGAAGGCCACTTTGCTGCATAATATCCTGAGTAGTAATGTAGGGCGCGCAGACACGTATTTTGACATCCAATATGGCGGCTGATATGTTTTTTGCCGACTGAGGGGGAAATGGATGCGGATTTTTGGGTGAAAATTTTTTGGCGGGTTTCTGTAAAAGTAATTATGGTTGCCTGGTCTATTTTTTTGGTGGGAACAGGGGTATATTTTGGTTGGTGGGTTGTTTCTGTGAAAGTAATTAAGGTAGTGTATGAATGTGGCGGTGTGTGAAGGGGTTGAAGGGAAAGTTATATATTGTGGTTAGAAAGGAACGGAGTATATGATCTGTTACTATGCGTGGTGAGGGCGTGATGTATAAACTGCCAAGGGTGTGACGGGTCGTCTTTATTCTCGACGAAGCATGGGTAGAGGTGTAGATGGTTACTATCATCTGGACAGTGTGATAGTAGTGTCTAAGTGAAAGTAAAGGGTGGTATGTTCATAGTAGCTTATTCACTACCATCATTACAAAGGAAATCTTATAAAGTAGATGTAATGGGTTTCATTTGGTGGTAAGGGGTGGGTACCAGGTATTAGTGGTCAAGTAGGAGTGGTCGATATAGGGGTGGTAATAAATGTAATGGTTATTGATAAGAGGTGTTATGTTCACAGTTACACACTGGTCAACCAGTGGTCAAGCAATGGTCAAGTAATGGCAAGTAGTCAAGTAAGGAAATTTTAGGGAAAAGTGGTTGTAATGATATGGTGATGATTAAAGAGTGGTAAATTAGTGGTCAAGCAGTGGTCAAGCAATGGTCAAGTAATGGTCAAGTAACCAACTGAAGAAATTTTAGGGGAAAGTGATTGTAATGATATGGTGGTGATTAAAGAGTGGTAAATTAGTGGTCAAGCAGTGGTCAAGCAGTGGTCAAGTAGTCAAGTGAGGAAAATTTTAGGGAAAAGTGGTTGTAATGATATGGTGGTGATTAAAGAGTGGTCAAGTAGTGGTCAAGTGAGGAAAATTTTAGGGAAATTTTAGGGAAAAGTGATTGTAATGATATGGTGATGGTTAAAGGGTGGTAAATTAGTGGTCAAGCAGTGGTCATGCAGTGGTCAAGTGAGAAAATTTTAGCGGAAAGTGGATGTAATGATATGGTGGTGCTTAAAGGGTGGTAAATTAGTGGTCAAGCAGTGGTCAAGTGTTGGTCAAGTGGTCGAGTGACCACTTAAATTGCAGGGGAAAGTACGTATAGTGCAATAGTGATGGGTAAAGTGAGGAGGAATCACTAGTAGTGATAATAGTACTACCAATATTAGCGACAAGAATATTAGCTGGTGCGTTGTTAGAGATACAAGTCTCTTTTTTGTGGGGTGTGTAAAAATCATACAAAGAGGGTCATACAAACACAAAGACAGCCAAGTACACACATACACACCCATCGCCTAGCATTACTACTGTCATCACAACTATACACAAGTACACACAGACACATTCACCCATACACAAGAACACTCAAAGACAAACACAAAGACAACCAAACAAACACACATACAGACACAGACAAACCATACCATTACTACTGTCACAACAACAGCTATACACAAGTACACACCCATAATCAAATACACAAAGAGGGCACACAAACCATTACTACTGGTACCACAACCAGTACAGATACACTTATCTATCGCAAATACATAAACAAAACGTGTCCCCACAAGAATATCACAAACCACATACCCTTTTTGGTAACGAACGCGGATGTCCGAGAAGCCCCTACGTCATCAACGCCATATACAAAAGTCAGTAAGTGGCAGTATGAGTCATCGATTTGTAGGGAAGCAGGCGGGTGGCGTGAGAATAGCCTGTCTAATTGCCACGTCAGCTATATAGGGTGCAGAACCAGTGTATAAAATAGACGGCGTCTCTTGCGAGCTCAGTACCAGTTCACGGGCTGACTTGGGTATCTACAGAGGTATTTGTGCTTCAGGCTGGTGTGAGCATTGTTCGTGTAGTGAGCAGATATTGTTCATGTGGTGACTTGGCTAGCTACAGCGGTGAAACAGGTTGGTGTGAACAGTGTTCGTGTCGTTGGCATCTGATAAAACAGTGAAACATATATTGTATACCCAGAACATTTTTTTGCGGAAGTAAGAAAGTGAAAGTGTGACTTATGACCAGTTTATCAATATGACCACCAGATCTACTTTCACGTGTTCAGTGTACGATAAAGCCTATTGTGATAACTATACCCTTAATCGTCACATTCGGACCATTCACACTGAGAAGCACCAGAAATACCCCTGTCAGTTATGTGATAAGGTGTATAATACGAACGATGGCCTACAAAAACACAAACGAATACATCATCACCGGCCTATGGATACATCAGAGGCAATTACTACAACTACCTCTTCAACATCAGAGACGACACCACCAACAACCTCGACGACACCACCAACTGAAACCAATATAACTAACAGTCAGATACAACCAGACGAGAATATTCTTGAACAACTGGTAGAAGACGAAGCGGCCATCTTAGCAGCCGGGGAACCTGAGACACTACACATCCTTCCACCCGATATTCAACAAACATATAGAGAAAATTGGGAAGCTATCAGGACACATCACAAGATTAACAAGTATTTATCGACATACACCTTCTTAATTAGCCCGGAGATACAAAAGACTATCAACTGGACAGATACGTTGTATAAGATTTTCAACGCTCAAATTAGTCGCTTTAAGATCAACTTTAGCTTTCATTTAGTGTTACGACATAGAGGAACACAAGATCTTAGATTCTATCATGCCTCATTTAACAATTCTTCTGTTTTAGAATTTCCAGCGCTAATCAATAACAGACACGACTTTGATGCCTTCCTTACATCAGTACACGAACATGACATTCATTCCTACGCCATCCAACAACGTACAGACACCAAATATACACTAGAGACAGTAGCTGGCATATGTTTTTACCTCTTTCATATGCCCGAGTTCCCGATAGTTTGATGTCTAGGTGACATATCATCCCCCAACTACATTGTTTTATATTTTTGTCACTAACCATGTATGTCATTGATGTTTTCTTATATCACTAAACTATTTTCATGAATAACACACATATTTTGGTGATTAAATATTGAAACCAAGATTTTTTAAATTTTCTTTAGTGGGTGGCTTTCTTCTTACTTCTTGTCCCGAGAGAGATCAACACTGACAGACAATGAAACAAAGACACATACTGAGATGTATTATGTATTTATTCAACTGATGCTTGCAACCAAGTATAGAAATTACGCCATCCACCTCGCAGTATCCAACGATGTAGTTTATCAGTCATATACATGCCGACAGATGTAGCGAAGCTTTCCTCCAGGTCCTGGACATTCACGTCTGTATTGTAAGAATTATTAACCAGATGCTTACCCAGACGCATACCAAGTGTAAAAACCATCATTATTCTCCCATAGTTGATGACGTTATCGGCAAAGACTTCGTCAGCGATTGAAACAAAGACCGGGAAAACGTGTTCGGGCTTGATACAGACTTCTAGTCTCGTGAATAACACATCATGTTGGTTGGCTATCTGACGTACTAAGCGACACAACCTCGAGTTATTGGTCTTTGTGGGCTTGTAGGAACTAATAATAGTCAACGCCATACTCACCACCTCGGTGTGAACTTGTGTCAAGTCGACCATTGGTTGTGTCATTATTATACCGATAGCTACCAGAGACCCACTGGCGTGCAGGTGGTGGTCAAGTGGTCTAATACTATCACCCGACTCGTTTATAAACACCAATGTGACTAGGTAGCTGGTTATTAATACTCATAGATCCTAGGTGGAAACATCCTTTTACGGCCTTGATTGCGGGCCCAACGGGGAGAGGTAAACCGTCTTTGTCCAACGGTTCTTGGCCCATCTACCAGCCATGGTAGACCCCCTTCCAGAGGAAATTATATGGTGCTATGGGGAATGGCAACCCATCTACGAAACTATGAAGGGTGTTCAATTTAATGAAGGTCTGCCGGATGTGGAAAAATGGACAGGGGATAGACGGCGGTTAGTAGTCATAGATGATCTAATGTCTGAGACAGATGACAGAGTGACTAAATTATTTACTAAAGGCAGTCATCATCGCAACCTCAGTGTTATGTATATAGTACAGAACCTATTTGGTAAGAATAAAGAACAAAGAACTATCAGTCTGAATTCGCACTACCTAGTGGTGTTTAAGAATCCTCGAGACGGGTCTCAGATTACCAATCTGGCCAAACAGATGTATCCAGGACGTGTGTCATATGTCCAAGAGAGTTTTAAAGACGCGACATCGGCTCCACACGGGTATTTGTTATTTGACCTGCGACAGGAAACACCGGATCAGCTCCGCTTACGAAGTCATATATTTCCCGACCAGCATCAAGTCGTCTACGTCCCCAAATAACATGTCTAACCGACTTAAACGTAACGAGGGTATGTTACGCTTCTTGGGTCAGACCAACCCAGCCACTGTGAAGGCAGTAATGAAATCAGCTTCCCCGGATCTCGTCCAATCAATTTGCGAATGCTGTCACAACGTTTTAAAAGGTAATGTTCCCCTGACACCAGCTCAGAAGAAGCGTCTGCAACGACACAAAGACAGTCTGAGAGCACTCACTCATAAGAAATTATCGCTCAAGAAAAGGAAAGAGATTCTACAACAAGGTGGTTTCATAGGCGCCTTACTAGGCCCCATACTAAATGTGTTGAAAAGCGTGGTGGGTTTGTAATGGCCAAGAAGATGATCTTGATCGATCCCCGGTTGCTAGAAAAACCCTATGTACCACCCGACACACTAAATGATAGTCTACAGGATTTGGATCGTCAGATGCAACAAGTCCTGGAAACAGAAGATCTACCACCTCGTGACAAGGCCAGAGCGTATCAGCAAACACTTACAGAGGTATCTGAATCGACTCGAACAGTACAGACACAAGCCTCTAGGACTAGTAGATATCAAGGAACAAAAACCTGAAGTCACCAGTGTACCGACACCAGTAGCCGAGACACCTCTTCAACCAACACCTCTTCAACCAACACCTATTCAACCGGCTCAAGTAGTCGAGCCCAAACATTGTCGAGACCACACCACCTTACAAACTCAGGCGAAGCAAGAAGAAGACTAGGATACCTACCCCCAAGTGGCAAAAATGGCCGCCCAATTAAGAAAGTATTACTATGACCCTAAGAAGCCGGGGGCCTATGGTGGAGCCGCCGCCTTAAAAAGAAATACTAACCTGAAGAAAATAGATAAATGGTTACGTCATCAGGATACCTACACGTTACATAAACCGATCCGTCGCCGCTTCCAGAGACGTCAGACCATAACAGGTGGTATAAATCACCAATTTCAAGCCGACTTGATAGATATGAGACTATTACAAAGATACAACGATGGGATGTCGTACCTAGTGACTTGTATCGATGTGTTTAGTAAATATGCTTGGGCCATCCCGATCCAGAAGAAAACAGGGAAAGCTCTGGTGGTGGCTATGAGTAAAATCTTTGGTGATAGCCAACCGATAAATTTTCAGAGCGATAAAGGTTCGGAATTCGTTAATCGGACCTTCTTAAAATTTCTGAAAGATCGAGGTGTGCACTTCTTTACCACCGAGAATGAAGATGTGAAGGCAGCGATAGTGGAAAGATTCAATCGAACCCTGAAAGAAAAAATGTGGCGTTATTTCACCAAGACCAATACACTGCGCTACGTCGACGTGATAGATAAATTGATCCAGAACTACAATGGTTCGTATCACAGAAGTATTCGCATGGCCCCTGTGCAAGTCAACTATAGTAATCAAGAAGAGGTGTGGAATAACTTGTATAAGCCGACATACGTATCGAAAAAAGTGTATTTTACACCTGGGGATCGAGTCAGACTGGCTCAACCCAAACAACCTTTTAAAAAAGGGTATATGCCCTCGTGGACAGAAGAATTGTTTACCGTCAGTCGCATAAACCAGACCAGTCCAGTGACCTATGTGGTAAAAGACGATTCGGGACAGGAACTACAGGGCTCGTTCTACAGAGAAGAAATACAACTAGTTGGAGACAAGCAAGTGTATCGTATCGAAACAATCTTACAAGAAAGACCCAGGAGAGGTGGTGGGAAAGAGTATTTAGTGAAGTGGTTTGGTTATCCCAATTCATTCAATAGTTGGATAGCTGACACGCAACTAGCTAGTTATGGAGACTAGTGGTGTGACTGAAGACAGGGTGGAAACTATTGTGGTGCGCCCACAACCGACAGATGGGGAAAGAACTTCGATCTGGTCATTCTTTGGACAACGTGTACCGAGGCCAGAGATTGTATTTCTGTGTCAAATGGTGGTTATATATGCCGTAATTGCCGTGTCTTTGTTCAATCTGACTCAAGGCAGCGCAGACGCACCAGACGGCAAGTTGTGGGTAGCTCTAATGAGTAGTTGTTTGGGCTATATGCTACCTAATCCTAAATTAGAAAAACGATGAGTTTCTACGTAACTTTACCGAGCAATACTGGACCAAAGGTATTTCCCAACAACCAACCAGGTCACTTTTTTGTCAAGTTGCCGCAGACCATTGATGTAACGACCCAATACGAAGTGGGCCTGGTCGAGATTCAGTTCCCCAATGCGTATTTTAATGGGTTGCCTGGGGAAATTTGGTTCCAATACTTTCCACCTAAAGGTAGTGGTATGGAACCTATAACCCTTGTATGTCCACCGGGTCCGTTCAGCAGCCCTGAAACTTTCATCGAGGAATTGAATAAGTTGTGTGTAGAAACCCAACTAGACGAGAAAGTAAACATCAAATTCGTGTTAGGTACACCTTGGAAAAAGTCGGGATGAAAATATTTGAAAAAGGCGCCCAGGCTAAAGTTAGTGACAGATTGAAGAATATGTTGGGTTTTCCAAGCTCGACTCTATCAGACGATAATGTCTTATTATACGGTAATATAGAATTAGAGATGGATAGCGAAGTTAAAAATATCTATGTCTATTCCGATCTCGTAGCCGCGAGACCAATTGGAGACGTCATGGTTCCTTTACTAAGGAGTGTTCCTATATTGGACCGACTGTCACATTCAGTGTGTCGTCTTTATGATAAGCCACATTATGTACCATTAAGTCGATTCTCCTTCGACACGGTGGAAATACTTTTAACTGACGATACGGGTAAAACACTCTCAGTCAAGGATGGGACTTCAGTGCTAACTTTACATTTTCGAATCAGGAAACATTCAGACCTCGAATAGACTAAGATGAGTTTTTACGTGACACTGACGAGTAATGCATCGTTACAAATATACCCCCAAAATAACGCCGGACATTTCTTTGTCAAACTGCCACAAACTATTGAGCTCACCTCCCAGTACGAAGTTGGTTTGGTTGATATTCAGTTTCCCAACACCTATTTTAATATTTTGAAAGATGAGGTGTGGATAAAGTACTTTCCACCTCCAGACCTAGATGAACCACCGATGACGATTACGCTGACGCCTGGTCTGTACAAATCAACAGAAAAATTCATTGGTGAATTGAATAGATTGGTTTTCGAAGCTGAGAGATTTATCAATGAACTGCAATGGTTGCGTCTCGATGATGTCTTGCAAGAACATAACCGAATGATGTTCTCTTATAACGATATTTCGAATAAGGCTCGTTTCCAATTATATGAACAGGGGGCTGAAGTTAGACTTAGTGACAAGTTGGCTGAAATTTTACAATTTCCCTCGACACATATCACCGAGACTGAACCCAGTCTGTCTGGTGTGGGTGAAGTAGATTTAGACCAGGGCACAAAAAATGTCTTCGTCTATTCCGATATTGTCACCTCGCGGGTGGTTGGTGATGTGATGGTACCATTACTGAGGACACTACCTGTTCTAGACAGATCCACCACCTCCGTATTTAGGATGTATGACAAGCCACATTACGTACCCCTCAGTCGCTTTTCATTTGACACGATTGAACTTCTTATAACCGACGAGCAGGGGAAACCTATCCCATTTACAGGTGGAACTTCAGTAGTGACGTTACATTTTCGAACAACCAAACGGTTTGATCTGGGCTAACCATGGTTAGGCACGTACCAATCCAACGCAACCCCAAACCCCCCTGTTTTTGTAGGTGGTCGAAGTCAGCGAGGTCATGGAATTGGTAGTTTCTTTAGTGGTCTTGGTCGCACAATTCTTCCTTGGTTGAAGACTGGTGGCAAAGCCCTATTGAGAGAAGGACTGGGGACGGGTTTGCAAGTGGCTCAAGATGCCTTAGCTGGAAGAAATGTTGGTGAGTCCTTCAAAGAACACGCCAGAGATGCTGGTCAACGACTACTCCAAGGCGCTGCTCAACACATCAGCCAATCAGGTAGTGGGGTTAGGAAACGAAAACGAGCCGCCCCGCCAGGTCAGCCCAGTAAAAGAATAAAACCAACAGTCAGAAAGTCGTCGACTCATAAGACACATCACCACCAAGCGGGAAATTCGGATATTTTCTCATAATGGCATTAATTCATCCCAAGTCGTGTGAGTGTCTGCATTCTGGTCTGGATCTGTTTAGTGTGCCTCCCACCCAGACAGCCGTGGAAGAGGGACAGTTTGTGGAGATTCATCCATTGGCCACGTTAGCTTATGGGGCACTCATCGAATTCACCATTTCTGGTGTCGGTGAAGATTACATTGACTTGTTTAATACTTTTCTTCACGTGAGAGCCAAAGTTACACTGCCCAATGGCGACGACCTACCAAACACAGCCGAAGTCGGTCCTATAAATTATTATTTGCATAGTTTGTTTCCTTAAGTAGACGTGTCCCTGAACGACACTCTTATTTCACCGAGTGAAAATTCGTAACCGTACCGGGCCTACTTGGAAGCTCTTCTGAATTATGGCGAAGAGGCCAAAAAGAGTCATCTGACGTCAGCTCTATACTATCAAGATACTCCTTTGCACATGACAGATACAAAGGGTGATAACAATGCAGGTCTAGCCAAAAGAAGATCTTTAGCCAGCTATAGTGTGCCTCTGTATATGATGGGGCGCCTACATTCCGACATTTTAAATCAGGACAGGTACATGTTGAATGGTGTCGATATTAAAATCAAACTAACCCCATCAAGATCCATCTTTAATTTGATTGCCACGGATGTAAATGGTGGGTACAAAAGTGTCATTACTTATGCCGCCCTCTTGGTGAGGAAAGCTAAGTTAAATCCAGCTATCTCTCTGGCCTATGAAAAAGCCTTATTGAGATCCAATGCCAAGTATCCTTTTAAAAGAGTGGTGGTAAAGACCTCTTCTATCCCTAAAGGTATGTTTTCCCACACACAAGATAACCTTTTCCTCAGCCAGACACCGACCCGGGTGGTGATCGGATTAGTGAATGCTTCATGTTTTAATGGCGAGCTGAATACGAACCCCTTCATATTCAATCATTATCAGTTAAACTATTTGAGTCTGATGGTAGATGGGCATAGTGTCACAGGCAAACCCTTAACCATGAATTATACTACGAGTCAGTACATGCGAGCTTTCCATGGTACCAATTTGGCCCTCGGTCTGATCGGTAAGGATGTCGGGAATGGTATAAATTATTAAAGTTTTAGTCAAGGGTATTGTCTCTATGGTTTTGATCTGACTCCCAGTATATTAGATGGAGAACAGTTTGAATTGGCGAAATCTGGTCCACTGTCAGTAGAACTAAAGTTTGACGTTATAACGACTGCACCTCTACAAGTCGTCGTATACGCCGAACTTGACTCGGTCCTAGAAGTTTCCAAGACGAGACAAGTGCTAACAGATTACATAGCATAATGGATACCCAACAACTAAGACAATTACTCATGTCTGATTTGGTTGTTCGACGCCTTCCACTAGTCAACGTATGCGCTAGAGATCATTTGCCTAGACACATTGATAGAACACAACCAGCTGGTTTGATCGTCAATACTGACACCAGTGCTTACTCTGGGTCACATTGGATCGCCCTATATTTTAATGGTCTAGGTCAGTTTGAATATTTCGATTCGTTTGGCTTGCCACCATTACACGCCGACATTATCAGCTTTATACAACGAAACTCGGACAGATCACCCGTGTACAATACCCATATGTTACAAGACATTAATAACAGTACTTGTGGTCTGTATGCCTTGTATTTCTTATTTGATGAAATCCCGCGGCTCGAGAATGTCACGTATCCTGCAACCATTTGGACACAGACACCACGTGAACGATCGTCTCGTGTTTCGATTGGTTACTCCGTGGTTAAAAAAGACAAGTCCAGAACTGTTTAAAACTAGATAAATTCGTCGTTATAAACTGAGACGACCACTCGTCTTTTTGTGTCTACAACGATCAAGATGTCTACACCCAAGTGGTTATTCATGTCAAGACCTGTTGATATGCCCAGACAACTAGACAACTAGAAAGCGGTGACAGTTTCTCAAGACACAGGAACGACGACACTCCATCTATATCAGTATTATGATTCTGAGATGGTGTATCCTTCCAATGTGGGAATTACACTACGAAAGCAGAGTTTGAATCTCTCGTCTCGATGAAGTCTGACATTCTAGCTGCTTTTGAGAAGTTAAGTTACGGTGACCAAGCTACATACAAGCCAGAGCAATCTACCGACAGTCAAGACAAGCCTCTGAAAGTCCAGACGTCTTTCTACAATAATCAAGTCGATCGTAAACGAAGCCATTTTTAAATGTTGTATACCAATAAAAGCCATTTGAAAATGTTATTATTTGTTTTTAATTTTGTTTCTCTATTTTATTATGTTTTTTGTTCCGTTGTATGGTTTTTCTTCTCTCTCTCTCTCTCTCTCTCTCTCTCTCTCTATATATATATATATATATATATATATATATATATATATATATATATATATATATATATATATATATATATATATATATATATATATATATATATATATATATATATATCACTGTTGCTGTCTCTCGGAAAAGAAGGGGGGAAAAGCCAGCCACTTGAAACAACCAATAATACCATGATGCTCACCCCATTCATAGCAAGGGGTTAGTGGTACCACCGCGTGTTTGCCGCAGACGCCTCACATTCATACCACGGGTGTACTGGTACCATCGCGTGTTTTTCTCATTACGAATTCTTGAACGTAGCCCTGAAACGTGCGTGTTGATGGTCCCAGGCAATCGTACTGAGTATGGTTGTCTTTGTGTTTGTATGTGTGTTTGTGTGACCCTCTTTGTGTATTTGATTATGGGTGTGTACATGTGTATAGCTGTTGTTGTGACAGTAGTAATGGTATGGTTTGTCTGTGTCTGTATGTGTGTTTGGTTGTCCTTGTGTTTGTCTTTGAGTGTTTTTGTGTATGGGTGAGTGTGTCTGTACTTGTGTATAGTTGTGATGACAGTAGTAATGGTAGGCGATGGGTGTGTGTGTGTGTGTACTTGGCTGTCTTTGTGTTTGTATGACCCTCTTTGTATGATTTTTACACACCCCACAAAAAAGAGACTTGTATCTCTAATAACGCACCAGCTAATATTCTTGTCGCTAATATTGGTAGTACTATTATCACTACTAGTGATTCCTCCTCCCTTTACCCATCACCATTGCACTATACGTACTTTCCCCTACAATTTAAGTGGTCACTTGACCACTGCTTGACCACTGCTTGACCACGTCATTGATCACTTTAACCACTACCATTATCTTAGGCACATCGTCCTCTACAATTTAAGTGGTCACTCGACCACTTGACCAATACTTGACCACTGCTTGACCACTGCTTGACCACTGCTTGACCACTAATTTACCACCCTTTAACCATCACCATATCAGTACAACCACTTTTCCCTAAAATTTTCCTCACTTGACCACTACTTGACCACTCTTTAATCACCACCATATCATTACAACCACTTTTCCCTAAAATTTTCCTCACTTGACTACTAGACCACTTCTTGACCACTGGTTGACCACTGGTTGACCACTAATTTACCACTCTTTAATCATCACCATATCATTACAACCACTTTTCCCTATAATTTCCTTACTTGACTACTTGCCATTACTTGACCATTGCTTGACCACTGGTTGACCAGTGTGTAACTGTGAACATAACACCTCTTATCAATAACCATTACATTTATTACCACCCCTATATCGACCACTCCTACTTGACCACTAATACCTTGGAACCCACCCCTTACCACCAAATGAAACCCATTACATCTACTTTATAAGATTTCCTTTGTAATGATGGTAGTGAATAAGCTACTATGAACATACCACCCTTTACTTTCACTTAGACACTACTATCACACTGTCCAGATGATAGTAACCATCTACACCTCTACCCATGCTTCGTCGAGTATAAAGACGACCCGTCACACCCTTGGCAGTTTATACATCACGCCCTCACCACACATAGTAACAGATCATATATTCCGTTCCTTTCTAACTACAATATATAACTTTCCCTTCAACCCCTTCACACACCGCCACATTCATACACTACCTTAATTACTTTCACAGAAACAACCCACCAACCAAAATATACCCCTGTTCCCACCAAAAAAATAGACCAGGCAGCCATAATTACTTTTACAGAAACCCGCCAAAAACATTTCACCCAAAAGTCCGCATCCATTTACCCCTCAGTCGGCAAAAAACATATCAGCCGCCATATTGGATGTCAAAATACGTGTCTGCGCGCCCTACATTACTACTATCCTGTCTATCACAAGAGAATATGTTCGGCATAACCCAAACACTAATTAATCATTTAGTGCACTCCGACGCATGACACCACTTTGTATAATATATCATTCATGGTATCATCATCTCGGTTTGTGCCCCAAGCACGACACAACCCATATTACATCATGCGTACTACAAGCATCTGGTTTTGTGTCTTAAGCAAAGCCCCATTTTGTATCATAGATCACTCATGTTACAACATTTGGGCTAGTGTCTTGATGATTGTAATGAAGATGATGATTGTAATGATAATGATGATGATGTTAATGATATAATGATAATGATGAGAATGATGATGATGATTGTAATAATAATGATGATGATGATAATGATGATTATGATGGTGATAAATAAGGTAAAAGCATATTATAGACATGGTGAACAGGAGGGAAGATACTCGACTGGAACCTTGTGATCAGAAAAGAATTCTCATGAATAATATACAAGAACTGAGACCATGATGTACTTATATTGGTTACTAGCTGACCCGGCCCGGCTTCGCCCAGTCCCTGGTGGGGGGCATCTCATTTAATTCATATAAGTAGTCATATAAGTTCTCGTTCTCGTTCCCGACTATCTGTCTGTCTGTCTATCTGTCTGTCTGCCTGTCTGTCTGTCTGCCTGTCTGTCTGTTTGTCTGACCCGGCATCGCCCAGCTCCTGGTGTGGAGCATCTCATTTAATTCATATAAGTAGTCATATAAGTTCCCGTTCCCGACTATCTGTCTGTCTGTCTGTCTGTCTGACCCGGCATCGCCCAGCTCCTGGTGTGGAGCATCTCATTTAATTAATATAAGTAGTCATATAAGCTCCCGTTCCCGTTCCCGACTATCTGTCTGTCTGTCTGTCTGTCTGTCTGACCCGGCCCGGCATCGCCCAGCTCCTAGTGTGGAGCATCTCATTTAATTAATATAAGTAGTCATATAAGTTCCCGTTCCCGACTATCTATCTGTCTGTCTGTCTATCTGTCTGTCTGTCTGCCTGACCCGGCCCGGCTTCGCCCAACCCCTGATGGGGAGCATCTCATTTAATTCATATAAGTAGTCATATAAGTTCCCGTTCCCGACTGTCTGTCTGTCTGTCTGTCTGTCTGTCCCTCCCTCTCTGTCTGTCTGTCTGTCTGTCTGTCTGCCTGCCTGTCTGTCTAATCATTTTTGGTTGCAGTTAGAACAACCTTAGATAAACGAAGACCAACGTACAAAAAGCATTAGAAAGAGCACTTGAAAGGTCTTTACATCTTCCCCAACAATTAACTTGGGTACATGGAGCGGTGGCAGCAGCAGCAGCAGAAGAAGAAAAAGGAGGAGTAGGAGCTGGGAGGAGGAAGAGAGAGGTGGAGGAGGGAGGAGAAGGAGGGAGGAGAAGGAGGGAGGAAGAGATAGGCGGAGAGAGGAGGAGGAGGGAGGAGAGAGGAGGAGGGGAGGAGGGAGGAGGTAGAGGGAGGAGGAGAGAAGAGGAGGAGGGAGGAGGAGGAGGGAGGAGGGGGATAAGGGAGGAGAAGGAGGGAGGGGGAGAAGGGAGGAGGAGGGAGGATGAGGGGGGAAGGATGGATGAGGGAGGAGGAGGAAGAAGAGAGGAGGAGAAGGGAGTGATTAGGAGGAGGAGGGAGGAGGAGGGAGGAGGATGAGGGAGGAGGAGGGAGAGGGAGGAGGAAGGAGGAGGAGGGGAGAAGGAGGGAGGAGAAGAACGCAGGGGGAGAAGGAGGAGGAGGGAGGATGAGGGAGATGGAGGAGGGAGATGGAGGAGGAGAAGAGAGGAGGAGGAGGGAGGAGGCGGAGGGAGAAGGAGAGGGAGGAGGAGAGGGAGGAGGAGGAGAGAGGAGGAGGGGGAGGAGGAGGGGAGAGGATGAGGAGGGAGGAGGAGAAGGGAGGAGGAGGGATGAGGAGTAGGGAGGAGGAGAGTTAGGAGGAGGGAGGAGGAGGAGGAGTATACCAGTGTATAAGAACACGCAAGTCAGGTTGTACTTGATAATACAAAGTTTATTGGTATATGATGACAAAGGTTTGATGTTCACCTCCACTCAAGTCAAAGGCCGGATCTTAACTGCCCTTGCCAACCCAATACGTCACGATTGAGCATCTCTCTCCCTTTCACTCTCGATGCTCAATCGTGCTGTATCCGTTTCCCACTAGATTCTAATAATACCCCAGTACTCCTCCCTTACTGTTACACCTCCCCATGTTGAATAAAGAATTTTCCTTATAAAGGAAAACTCTTTACTCCCAATCCCCATACTCTATTCCCTCTTTTTCCTCTAATCTTCCCTAAAATCATCTCAAGTTTGAGTAAATAATATATCTTTTAACTCTTCTCCCAAGTTATATGGTCTAGCTAGTAACCCCCCCCCCCCCCCCATATACTTCTTCTTCGTACTTTCATTGTATAATACCTCGTACCACGTATGGTAACTCTGTTAATCCAAACAGTCCTTCTCTCCTTTCTATTTCCCTAAAATTATATAGCTATCCACTATATATTTCTACTTTTCTGGTTCTTTCTTGGCTCCTCCTGTTTCCTGTATCAAATATACATATTATAAGAACAGCTCATAAATTCTTTATCGAAATTTTTTTTTTACTTATAAAATTTATCACTCTTCCAAAACCCAGGACGTACAAAAACAATGTAGTTAGAAAAAGTAAAGAAGCGGTGCGCACCTAGTAAGAAGCATAAAGAATGAATACACGACATGACCACATGAACATACAGCAATGCACATTTAAGACACTCACCCTTTACCTCCCTTGCCAATAAAAAAAATTTTGTAAAATAATTTTTAAAAACACCTTATGAAATACATCTTTGTTCGTTATAAAACTATTTGGCATAAGTTTTCATAAACCTTATATATTCCAGATTGACATTGCCAACCACAATTCTGTTCCTTTTTCGTTATTTCCCCTTTTCCCATGAGCCCATGTTCATATTATATGAACACCTTTAATATTATTAAAGCTGGTATTTCACAGCACCTATATCTTGCCCCCGTACCTCCCATACTCATATTCTGCCATTTACCGTCTTCCCCTACCTTATATCAGTGGGACAAAGTAGTTTTTTATCAACTCATTTCTGAACGAAAAACCCTAAGCAAAACCTCATCTATTTAAAACTTAAACTTCCTTAACTAACTTTATAATTATATAACTCAATATACTAAAACATTCATGTAATCGAAATAAAATGAACACAACCCCCAAACAAATCTAAAGAAAAAAACACATTTTTAAAATGACATAACATGCATGTTATCAAATCAGAATAAAACATTCTATTACTACCTATCACTATTGGACACTTTTACGGCCCAATAGTTTTTTTTTCAACTCAAATGCTAGGAACACAATCACCCTATTCTAAATCAATTAATCAAACAACAACAATCATTTTTCAATACCAAATCAAGAAAAAAAAACTGAAAATGAGGGACTAAAACTTAGGCTCGATAAAACCAACAAACAGTAGCCATCATTTTCCAATACCAACTCAAGCATAAAAACATATTATATATGACTCATGACTCAAACAATTATAACTACGTATAGTGACCCACTAACATTGGCCTCTCATACTAAGTAAAATAACGGATATCTATTTATACAGGTCATTCCAGTATTTCCATGACCGAGAAAACTAAACATTTCACTGTCCATCTGTATATCTGTTAACTACAGACTAATTACTTATTAGAATCACACCTGTTCTATCTACATAACCAAATCAGCAACCAACATTAACCACCATTTATTTTCTCCTAACTCCTAACAGCACATAACATCCGGAATAACCTCTTAATGTAAGCACTGTAAACTACATGTTGAATCCTTTTTTTTCCATTTGTAATGTGGCCACTAATCCAATATTAACTCAATGTAGTAGCCAACCTCTACTTATCAACGAACTTGTGATCTGGTTTCCCTTGGAGCAGTCATCACTTGTTAATCCTTATCGTTAAACACGGCATTTCTAGTAGTGACGAAAAATACCTTCACCCATTGTACCAATACCTCAAGACCACTTCCACCGTTTCGTATACCTTTTCACTGCTAACTCCTGCCATCTGCAGTACTCTCAAATATCTATCTCCTACGTTTTCCGCTTCTTCAACAAGTCCAAGTTTCTTTGAATAAGTGCCAATTCTACATCAATATCTTCTTCTTCGTACAACTTATTAGTTTCTTCCATACTACTACTTGACTCTGACTTTTCATCCATTTCTTCTTCTTCGTCTGTATGTCTCTCTTTAGCTGCCGCTAATCTCTTCCGTTCAACATCCCACCTAATTTGTCGATCACTATTTCTTAAGGATCTTTCTAGTAGAGGCATATCTTCTCCGCTTGTTGAATAATCCCTAATTCTCCTCTGTCTTTTCACTTCTTTATCTCTTTGATTGTCCATTCTTCTTTTCGTTGCTTGTCTGGTATTTTGAAATGGAGCACCTATTTCTTCTTCCATACTATCATAATGAGTTTCATTCACCTTCTCTTCTTCCATTGTTTTCGGAATTGTCTGTTCTTGAGTATCTTCGTAACTTGGATTTGCTAGCAACTGATTTTGTGCTGGTTCTTTTCTAAGACCTGGGGTTACTGTAGCTCCTCTGACAACTTGTTCATCCAAATATTTCGTGTCTGAATAATAATTATTATTATAATTATTATTTTCTATCTCATCTTCATCTCTTCTTAAGTGTTCAACGTGTGCCCTTGCTGTATGTGCTGTGACCTGGTTCTTTATAATATACGATACATTACCTAGTTTTTCCAAAACGTAATACCCTGGAATCCAACGAGCATCAAACTTAGAGTTTCTTCTATGCTTCTTGTAATAAACTCTATCACCTACCTTAAACTCCTGTAATTTTGTATTTACATTTTTGTACTTTTTCTGTCTTTCCCTAGCTTTAATTATATTATTCCTTAATCTTACATGTGCCTTATGCATTTCCTGTATTATGGTCTCTTGAAATTCTTCACCCATATATTTCCGTCTAGGTTTTAATAGATTATCTATAGGTAGTATTGGTTCCCTCCCGTGCAATAAATAAAATGGTGAAAAACCCGTGCTCTCATTTTGATTTGTACGAATGGCGCTAAGGGCAGGTCCCAAAAATAAATCCCAATCTCTTTCATGTTCATCAATAATCTTTGCCAAAATGTCGTATAACGTCCGATGTTGACGTTCGTTTTTCGCATTTGAAGAAGGTCTATAAAATGAGGTCTTTATATGTTTTATATTTAAGTCTTTTAATAACTTTTCGAATTTTTTATTTACAAACTCTCTACCATTATCTGTAAGTATACTTTGTGGGCAACTAAACCTTGGTACGAACTCTTGTAAAAAAAATATTATGACAGTATCCTGCGCTCTTATCTGGGATTGCATAAACCTCCGGCCAAAGACTGTAGACGTCTACCATATGAATTAAATACACATTTCCTGACAATGTCCTGGGGTGTGGACCCGATAATATCTAAACTAATCTTTTGCATTGGGAACTGAGGAATATCTGTGTCTTGTAAGGGAGACTTTATTGTTTTCATGTTCCTTAATCTGCATTTTTCACACGTATCTACATATTTGCATGTAGATTTAAACAAGTTTGGCCAATAATATTTACTTGTTAGTGCTTTCACCAATTTGTCTCTACCGAGATGTCCATTTTCATCGTGATATGCTTTTAAAAGTTCATTTTCCAAATGCTTTGGGATATACTTCCTTAGCTGTTCGTTCCTTTCACACATATAGTATAACTGTCCATCCTCTTGTAAAACCAAATAATTCCTTTTGTATTTGTTATCATTCTGTTTCTCGTAATTTTTCTTTTATTTGTATGACTTTTGGGTCCAACTCCTTGCTCTTCTTTCATATTGAATTGTGCTAACTGTAGGTCTTCTTCCCTATGTTCAGACTCTTGATCCGATGGTAGACTATCAAATTCTTCCCTATTTATTATAGCAGAATCTAAAATATTTACTTGCCAATTTCGGTCGTCTATCTCTGGTTCAGCTTCATCTTCTGTATCTCCTGATGACTGTGGATATGGAATTCTAGACAATAAATCGGCGCATGTATTAATCCTACCTGGTATGTACTCAATTATCGCGTTGTACCCCTGTAGATTCAATGCCCACGTCTGTATTTTCCTGTTCTGCACTGGAGCTTCTAGAAAAGACTTTAAAGGCATATGGTCAGTTCTAATAACAAAATTTGCGTTATGTAAGTAGTAATTTAGTTTTTGAAGAGCGTAATGAATCGCGTAAGCCTCCTTCTCAATAGTCGTCCATTTTCTTTGTGATTTACTAAGTTTATGCGACAAGAAGTAGATAGGCCTTTCATTTTTAACCCCTGGTATTCCAGACTCTTTTCCTTCATATGGTTGCACCAAACATGCTCCTACTGCATTGTCCGAAGCATCTGTGTACAGTATTAACTGTTTGTTTAAGTCTGGATGCGTCAACAGTGGTACCAGTGTTAAGCTGTTTTTTAAATACTCGAACGCTTTTTGACATTCATCATCCCACTTAAACCTAGCGTACTTGCCTGTTAAGTTTGTAATAGGTTCAGCTATCTTTGAAAACGCTGGAACAAACCGCCTATAATACGCACATGTTCCTATAAAAGCGCGTACTTCCTTAACGTTAGTTGGAGCAGGTAACTCTTTAATAACCTTTATCTTGTCCTGGTCTGGTTTTATACCTTCTCTATTTATAATATACCCCAAATATTTTGTTTCTGTCTTTAAAAATTGGCATTTACTAAGCTTTAACTTCACATCATGCTTTCTTAACCTGTCAAATACTAGTCTAATATGTTTCAAATGATCTTCCACACCTCCTGTAGTAAAAATCAGAATATCATCAATATAGGCAAGAGCGAACTTTTGCATACCTTCTAGAACTTCATTTATTAAGAGCATATAGTGAGAGGGCGCCGTTTTGACGCCAAAAGGCATTCTTAAAAATTCGTAAGAGCCCATATGAGTGCAAAAGGCACTTTTCTTTTGCGCGTCCTTCGACATCGGAATACACCAGAATCCTGACCTTGCGTCCAGCGTCGTGAAATATGTAGAGCCATTAAGCAGCCCTAAAATATCATCAATTACCGGCAGTGGGTACGCCACATTCTTGGTAATTTTGTTCAACGCCCTGTAATCACAACAGAATCGACTCGAACCATCAGGTTTGGCCACTATGACGACCGGAGATGACCATTCAGACTTCGACCTTGTTATTATTCCTGCTTTCAGCATCTCTTCTATTGCCTTTTCCACGATTTCTCTGTTTCTTAATGGAGTTCTATATGGTTTTAAACTTATTGGTGGATGATCTCCCGTGTCTATTTCCATTGTAACTGTTCGCGTCTTTCCCAATTCTAAATCATTAACCGCAAACACATCCTGATTTTGCTTTATAAGTTGTTCCAACACTTCCTTATTTTCTGGCGGAGCTTTTAACTGTGACAACAATTCTTGTTCCCTTGTTATTTTGTCTAGTGAATGTATATGGGCTTTATTTCCTCTGGATGGATGGATCAATTCATCCATTCTGACGTTCCCTCTTCTTCTGTGTCCGCGTCTGTCATTTCTCCTTTCACTAGAAATTTCTGAAAAACTTGTTCCCGACATTTCTGCTCTATCCGTTGCCAATATGTCACTTATGTTATGATCTAGTTTGGCTATCACACATCCTCTGTATAATTTGATTTCTCTACCTGTGTTGTTAATAACCATCACTGGAAAGGTTAGGTGTTTATCCAACGCTATTATTCCATCCGGAACTTCCAAACCAGGCTCATCAATTATTTCCTCTTGTAACTCAGTGATTCTGACTGTGTTTCCTTCCACATAATATGGGTTTCTCTTCAGCTTCGCTTGTATCAAATTAACCGACTGTGGTTTTAACGTCGTTGTCATTTTAACTCTAACTAGTGCTGATATATGCATGTCCTCTTCCATATCTATATAGACGTCCCTGAATTTTAATTTATGTAAATCATAGAAAAGTCTTACTCCATTTTTTATCAAAAAATCTCTTCCTATTAACATATTTCTATTTAAACCCCTTCACTACATGAAAAAGGTGTCTTATGTTGATCCCTCCTAACTTAAAATTTATCATTGTTTGTCCAATTACTTGTAAATTCTGTCCAGTAACAGAGTGTAAATTATTATGACTCTTAAATACTCTACAATTTCTTACTATTTTGTATAGAAAACTTTCTTTTACTACACTAACCTGAGCTCCCGAATCAATTAATGTACGAACTCTATACTTTCCTATTTCTAATATACAAGAGCTATAATCTGTTTTATCTTCTATAAATTTCTTGACTTCATCTAGTTGAAAATATTCTCTGTTCGACCTATTATACCTGTTATTAACATATTCTCTAACCCTTGGGACCTTACTATTTACCCTCCTATCATAGGTCCTGTCTAATAGGTAGGGCGCCGATTTTCCTGTGTTCTTGTACCTGTAAAATCCCTGTGTCTATCTACAACATTCCTACTTCACCCTATTATTGTCATGTCTACCCTGTGTATTCGACTGGACACGCCTGTTATTACAAAAACGAGAAACATGTCCCCGTTGACCACAAACCCAACAGACAATATTTGTGTTATTTGTGTTTCCCACTGTCTCACTTGTAGGGTATCTCATATTTCTTCTTTCAACATAATCACTCCTATTTCTACCTTGTAACGTTTGTATACCTCCTCTCCTATTCCATCCGAATCTTGTTTGTCCTATTTCCATGGGTTCCTCAACTCTGTCGTCTCGATTACTTCCCACTTCTCGTCCTGTTCTTAATCTAAACCTACGTCTCAAATTTTCCTCTTGTACCGCGATATCCACCGCTTGTGATAACCTCTCAGGGTTTTCCCTCATCAACTTAAGTTTCAAACCATCAGATTTTATGCCATCTACAAAAATCCCTACTAACATCCTTTCCACCTCCTCCCCTCGTACATTCTGTCCTAAGAATGCTTCTTCAGCCAGGTTAATCAATCTATCGCTAAACAATTGTACCGTCTCTCCGTTATTTTGTTTAGCCTGCCTCAATACCGAAAATGCATGTTGTGGATCCGTTATTTCTGCATATTTCCTTGCTAGGTCTTCTTTGAACTGTTCCCACGTCTCATCTACTCTAGCCTCTAACTTTCTTCTTATATGATCCGAAACCGGTTCCGTTGCCGTCTGATAAGCCAGTCTCATTTTTTCTTCATCTGTTGCTGAGATTAAATAGGCATATTTTTCTATGGAAGTGACCCATTTCTTAAACTCCCTGGCCTGTCCACTAAACTTCACGATTTCTGTTGCATCCCTTGTTGTTTAATCACCATATTAAGTCGGCCTACTGCTGTTCCCACGCCTGTCAAAACCTGTGCTAAGGTGTCCTGTTCCGCCATTCTGAAAAATACTGAAACAAAGCAAGCAAAGAACCACACAATTTCAACTTCTTAATTTAAGGAATACACTCACTTATCTTGTAAAACTACAGTTAGTTTCTGGGTTTGGGAACCACACAATTTCAACTTCTTAATTTAAGGAATACACTCACTTGGTTTGTGAAACTACAGTTAGTTTCTGGGTTTGGGAACCACACAATTTCACCTTCTTTTTGTTTCCTGACTCAAGCACATACTTTCTTCGATTCGGCGTCAGATTTCGTTCGATCACCAGGAGCCTGTCTCAGCTGAAAAATCAGTCGCGGAGTTCAGGTAACAGAGTTCAGGTAGTCTGTCTCTTCCCCCAGGTAATTTCGTCACTTCTCTAGGGATGCCGGGATAATCTTCAACCCCTGGTTGGGTCCCATCTGAGATATCTAGCCTTTGTTTTCACCCCGGGTGGGGTACATCATCGACGTCTTGAGATATCGACAACGTAAGTGGCGATTTGAAATTAGCAAAACTCAGGCTATGGTAAGCCCTTTTTGAAACGTTAGAGTTCAGACAACGGCTATGGGAAGCCCTTTGATAACGCTAAACCTCAGACAACGGCTATGGTAAGCCCTTTCTTTGATAACGCTGAAGTTCAGACAACGGTTATGGTCAGCCCTTTCTTTGATAACGCTGAAGTTCAGACAACGGCTATGGGAAGCCCTTTGATAACGCTAAACCTCTGACAACGGCTATGGTAAGCCTTTCTTTGATAACGCTGAAGTTCAGACAACGGTTATGGTAAGCCCTTTCTTTGATAACGCTGAAGTTCAGACAACGGCTATGGTAAGCCCTTTCTTTGACTAACGCTGAAGTTCAGACAACGGCTATGGTAAGCCCTTTCTTTGACTAACGCTGAAGTTCAGACAACGGCTATGGTAAGCCCTTTCTTTGATAACGCTGAACCTCAGACAACGGCTATGGTAAGCCCTTTCTTTGAGCTGAAGTTCAGACAACGGTTATGGTCAGCCCTTTCTTTGATAACGCTGAAGTTCACTGGGCATCACTTCACACCACGTGCCGAAACTGTTTCTAGGAGTTTTTTTAACCGGAGCATGGAACAATAACAAGCGGCTCCCGACTTTGACAAAACCAATTTGAGAAAACGTTTGTTCTAAATACCTTCTTGTTTAGGCATTCTGGTCTGGATCCTTTGAAGGTTTCCTAGTACTTCGCGTGGTAGCCGGGACGGCCAAATTCAGTATCGTGGTTAAGCGGCACCATTTCGTGTCCTATACCAGTGTATAAGAACACGCAAGTCAGGTTGTACTTGATAATACAAAGTTTATTGGTATATGATGACAAAGGTTTGATGTTCAACTCCACTCAAGTCAAAGGCCGGATCTTAACTGCCCTTGCCAACCCAATACGTCACGATTGAGCATCTCTCTCCCTTTCACTCTCGATGCTCAATCGTGCTGTATCCTGTTTCCCACTAGATTCTAATAATACCCCAGTACTCCTCCCTTACTGTTACAGGAGGTAGGAGGAGGGAGGAAAAGGGAGGAGAAGGGAGGAGAAGGGAGGAGGAGGGATGAGGAGAGGGATGAGGGGGAGGACGTAGGAGGATGAGGGAGGAGAAGGAGGGAGTAGGAGGAGAGAGGAGGAGAAGGGAGGAGGAAGGAAGAGGAGTGATTAGGAGGAGGGAGGAGGGCGAGGAGGTAGGAGGAGGAAGAGGGAGGAGGAGGGAGGAGGAGGAAGAGGGAGTAGGAGGAGAAAGAAAGAGGAGGAGGGTGGAGGAGGGAGAGGGAGGAGGGGAGGAGAAGAGGAAGAGGGTAAGAGGAGGAGAGGAGGAGGATTAGGAGGAGGATTATAACGCATATACCTGTAGATAACTGCAGCGAAAAGGTGGGTCTGTCTATCTATCTGACCCGGCGTGGCTCGCCCAGCTCCTGACGGGTAGCGTATCATTAAATTCATACAACAAAAAAAAGTAACTTAAAAGAATGTCCTTCCACACACCATCCATTATTTTTAATGAAAACTGTTTCTAATCACCTGCATGACTGTAGATAACTTCTTAAGCATAAAAAGATGACTTAAAATGTTATGCATTATGCATTATTTCTATGAAAAATTTGAAAATGCCTTAAAGATTTATCATTATTTATTATAACTCATATGCCGGTACATAACTATAGACAAAGAGTTTATAAATCTTCGAAAACGATGCAACAATATGACTATAAGGTATACAGAAAAGTTATTAAAAGTTATGCTCCTTGAAATAACTTTTCTAGAGTTAAGTCCCCTTTCTGTATATAAATTATAATGTAAAATGAAAAATTAAATAATATTAAGTAAGTAGCCGATTGCACACATCACAGTTGGCTGCGCGGGAATGAGAGGAAGACGTGTAGAAAATTTCATCTCAATAGGATGGACCGTTCGCGAACGCATAAAGGACATACAGACATACACACATACAGACATACAGGCGGAGATTGCCTTTTATATATAAGATAAGCAAATACTCATTGCAATTGGCGGGAATGATTTTTAAAACTCTTAGTGTATGGGACCCGTTTTCTTTAATGGAAGAAAATGGAGAATAGATAACAAGGTACAGAAGAGGATGGTCAACATAATTGTCAAATTCCAAATCAATCAAGGTATTACTTAACCTGGAGACCTGAGGACAGGCATAAGTGAAGATGAAACTGCACATTTGCTAGTTTAAACCTTGAACACCTGATAGTGCAAGATGGGATGGAGAGCAAACAATTATGTTGGTGATAACTAATTGAGAACACCAAGACTATCTTTCTCCTATGTTTATTTTTCTCTAAGAACAATATTCATTTTATTGATTTCACCTGTTGTTTTTCTTGAAAAGTACAGCTTTACATTTCTAATGTCATATTGATGGTATGATTAGATGTATGTTGATTGCTGAAATTTCAGATAGTGGCTAAGTACTGCTAGATACAGACCTGACTAGGTTGAATGCAGCACTTTGTGAGTGCAGCACTTTGTGAATGCAGCACCTTCTTGAGTGAGCACCTTGTAGAGTGATGCCCTTGATAGAGTAGTGCAGACAGCTATTCACCTGC
>JACEFZ010026802.1:0-23425 GCA_014155875.1 Cepaea nemoralis
GAACCAAAAAAAAAACCCGGAAAAAAACCAATAGAAGGAGAAGACAATTCTTTTTTTTGTTAAATTAAAAAAAAAAAGAAAGAAATATTAAATGGCCTTCTTTCTTCATATTTGTTTTTGTGTGTGAATATTTATGTGGTTTTGTTGTCTTGTGTGGTTGTTCGTTTGTTTGTCGTCTTTTTGTTTTTGTTGTTCTTGACCTGGACATTAGATTAGGGTGGGACTAGGGATTTTCTTTGAGTTCTCTGCCTTTATCAATGACCCTGTAGAGATACATTTAACCACCACCAGTCCTTACGAGAATTTACTAGATCAAACCAGTCCTTGTGAGGACTAAATGGATTCAAAACCAGTCCCTGTGAGGACTATACCAGTCCTTATGAGGACTAAATTAGTTCAACACCTGTCCCTGTGTTGAGTATCATTATCATATGCCATGCCGGTAAGCGTGGGCGGTCATGTTTCGCCATCTCACGCGATCATCAGAGTCGTGGATCAGCTCCGTATTCTTGTCCTGACCATGCTATGTGATCAAGCCATCCAGATATTTACTTCTCTGCTTTCCCCGTTCCCCCCCCCCCCCCCCCCCCCCCCACACCCAATCTTGCCAGTTTTCTCCATGTTCTCTAGTTTATTTCTTCTCTTTACGTGCCCAACCAAATTTTACTGTCGACGTCTAATTTCTCTAATCAATTTGCGGTTTTCATTTGCCTCTTGCAGAACTTACTCATTGATTTTTATGTCTGCTCATGGTATTCTTTGCAGTTTCCTCAGAAACCACATTCCCACTGCCATATAGATTTTTTCCCCACCTTGTCTGCTCATCGTCTACGTTTCACATACATACAAATGTACAGGTTATATATAGCACTTCAACACATTTTTTTTCTCGTTGCAATTGACATCTTTTTATTAGTCAGTAGGTTTTCCATTTTACAAAAGGCTACCATCGCCATATTGATTCTTGTAATCTTTACAAGGCGACCCATCATATGTTATAACTGTTCCGAGATAATTGTACTTATGAACTTGTTTAAGAATATTTCCATTTATCCTTATATTACATTGCGGTATTTCTTTCTTCTCATAGACGACCATGATATCTGAATTCTTACAAATTACGAGGGTATGTTAATAAGTAAGTCACAAATGGTTGTAGAAAAATAACTAAATAAGATAACAACTTGAAACCAGTTTATTTTTATACATACAATGTCCCTTTATTTCTCAACATAATTTTCACAAACATTGATGCACTCATCCCATCATTTTATCAGTTCTCGCAGTCAATGGCAACGGTCACCTGCTAGTATGGTCACTGCCAAGAAAGAAAGCAATCAAAGGCGAACTTCTTCACCAATGCCTAGGAAATCATGATTCTTCATTTCACAGTTTCTGACCCTCTTTTCTCATTTGTTGCTTTAACTTCTTCTACAGCAAGCAATTGTTATTTCAGTATTTCTTCTGTACAAGAAAATTGTTACTTTTTGTGGTTTAGTGAAATTGATGAGCCTAAATGACGTTCACACGAAATAACAATTGAGCAGAGAGTGTTAAAAGAGTGGACTCATGTGACAACCTCTCCCTCTCGGCTTTGAGCTGCTGTCTTTTGACAATGATATGCCTACACGGCGTGGGGGAAATATTATCAACTTAGGTCTTTTGATTTTCTTTCTGCGCTGGCTCGTTTTGAAAAAAAAATTAAAACAGTTTTAAAAGCTGAGAGTATCGACTTCATTGAACAGGGTTTAATCCCATATGGCTTGGTCTCTTTCCGAAAGGCGGCTGCCGAAAGTTTCGCACAAAGCACGAACTCCGTAGCGCAAGCGACGACCTCCAGGAGTCTCCAGAGAAAAAGCAATCGTGAATCGAAAGACGTAGTCTAGAATCGAACCCGCAACCTTCGGAGGTCGAGGCAAACGGCTTGACCACTTCGCCACGGAGACTCCCGCTCGCTTTGAACTCGAGTGTAGTCCATACACGATATTGCTAGTAGCAGTGGACTGAATTTTGAGTGTGGGTGAGGTACTTGTAATTTGCGTCCTCAAGTCAAGGGCGAGAAGTCGACATTTTAGTCCAACTATCAGTGTAGGGGTTAAACCCGCTACCTCGACATTAGCACACCGGAAGTTTAGGAGCGAGCGATCTTATCCATTCGGCCCTACTGACCTCTATATGTCGGTATGTGTTGTGCCGAACCATGACCTGCTTATATCCTAATATACTGCTCCTCAGATGTGAAATTTTAGCACTAGTCTTGCCCACCCGGCCGTTTCTGAGCTTGGAGAGGGGAGGGAGAAGTCTACAACACAGTCCCCGCAGAGATGATGCGTTGTTACGGTGTCAATAGAAATGTCTCTACAGCAATCTCACTCGGAATGTTCCTTTTTTTTTTTTCATATCCTTTACAGGACATCGCTGTCAACAGCAGCATTTTCCAGCTGTCTGTTGATTTCTTGGCAAGATTGCGCTCAGTAGTTTGCATGCTTTCTGAGCGGCCGGCTCAGTATCCAGCAAGTCACCAGCGGGGATCGAACCGCTCCCAGTTCTCTCCCGCTACGAGACTCTGCGTGATAAACGGGATTACGGAGAAAGTGTTGTAACCCCTCAGCCAGAGAGACCGGCTCGGAATGTTCGTAAAGGTCATTATTGTAAGGTCATTACACGGTACTGACAACTTGGCATCAGTGCGTCCGACTTAAGTTATAAAGTTAGTTGCATATCCTTCTACAGGACGTCGCAGTCAACCCCACGTTTTTCCTAATGCTTTTTTTTATCTCTTGGTAAGCTTACGTTCAGTAGTTTGCCATTGCTTTCTGAACGACCGTACCATTTCGTAAAAAAAAACAAAACAACAACAACGAAAGGCGGTCAGCTGTCAAATCGCAAGCAGCTGAACTTTGATCGCGGTATGCGGGATTACGAAATCCGATTTAAGAGTTAAGATAAACATCAATTCCTCGATAGAGTTCACAACCAAGCAGTAGAAGAAGAAGAAGAAGAAGAAGAAGAAGAAGAAGAAGAAGAAGAAGAAGAAGAAGAAGAAGAAGAAGAAGGGGAGGTTGGCGGTGGAAGGCCGACAAAGGAACAGGTGGGGGTGAATTGATGCCTAAATCATGAAGAGGTAAATAACAATGAGACAGAATCGGTTCAATGGACAACTAGCATAACTGAGGCGGTAAAGGGCGTATATTCAAGATGGAGACTAACATAGTTACGTAGTGCTAGATCTACACGTAAATTAGTTCAGACTTTGTAAGATTCTTCTGGTGAATCGGTTCCCATTGTCTGCCTTCTGAACAATTCTGGTTGGACTTTGCAATTGAGTTAACCAGTAAAACAACCCAGTTCCGTCACTGTTGGGAACTGAACCCCGGAGCACTGTATTAGCAAGTTCATGCACAAGTATAACTAAGTCAACTAAGAGAATGAGGCCGTTGTACCCTGCGCGGCAGAAGTGCAGTATGTTCATGAACTATGGACATTACGCCAGACAAGTCACACATTACTGTGGAATTATAAGACTAAGGTTCTATGTATAGCATCACCACGTGCGTTTGTTTATGAGCTGTGTGTATAGCATCATGATGATGAAATCATTAACAATAGGTTAAAAACAACAGGAACCAGGATGTAGTTATCGTCCTTGACCCGTCCGCCAGACTTTCGAGCCAAGTGTTCGTAAAGTAATATTTAATAACAACAAGTGTCTGGAAAATAATTGAGGTCGGTGTGACATTTACCCTGGCCGATTGCCGATTGAGTTATAATAATATAGGTGCCCGCGCCACAGGCCTAGTGTGTCTCATTGTGTGTACGAAGGTCCTTCATCTTATTATAATTACAATAATAACAATACTGGAGCTGCGGTAAATCAATGGCTAGCACGCTGCCTGCCGGCCGGGTGGTTATGTGTTCGAATCTCCTTCCAGACAGGGATCATTATTTTGTAATTGTCGTGGGCTCTCAGGTCAACTCAGCTTAAAGTGGGTTCAAGGTCATTTCCTTTGAATTAAACAAGGCCCATATGATAATGACCACATCACCGCTCGCAATACTGATTGGTGTATAAATATGGGACTATCACAATAATAGTAATCAAAGCCGGGAGGGCATACAGAAAGCGGAAGTAACCATTCCCAGCCAAAGAACGTGGAAGCGGCCTTGTGCATGGTCGTCTGTGCGTGCAGAATGTTTGTCGGAGTTGCCGTCTGTTCCACTTTTCACATGGGACAGTGAAGAGAATTTTATGTGATATTCACTGGCACAGGAATGGAGCATTATGGAAAGATCCTTTGACGTGAAGTTGGAACCACGACTAACGACTGAAGAATGTATACACTAGAACAGATCCTAGTTACACTGCAACTGCTATCATAAATAACACGTAACGTTTTTTTTATTAATAACATCACAATGAACTACCGCAGTGAACTTCCCAAACGTGCTCTGGCCTGCTTGCTTGCTTGCTTGTGTTCGCTGGTTGTGAACTCCAGCGTGAAATCCTGTATGTCGGATGAATACATCCTGTTGTCCAACATCAATGTGATGTCATACCGGACCTGAGGTTTGCGTGAGTATCCGTTGTCCCATGTCTGGCTTATTGGTGTGCAGACTGGTGGTTCCTCACAATGCAAGCAGACACTCTCAGGCTTAGGAGGATCAGGCTTAGGAGGAATCATCGATCCTACTGATGTTAGCCAGGTCTCCAAAGGGACCTGTTGCCCAGGACGCACGGCGTGGACGTGTCAGCAAGTCTTGGCCAGTATAGAACCTGGCCCTGGTGCCTTGGAAACACCTCTGCGTCCCAAGAGTCTTTGGATAAGCGGCTTGATTTCTTTACCCCCGTGTCACATAGGATGTCACCACGTAGACAACATAGTTAAACTTTATGTTGGATAACACATATTCCGACCATGTGAATCATCGCAATTGCCAATAGGAAGCCACTATTCCCTGCTTTA
This sequence comes from Cepaea nemoralis, assembly GCA_014155875.1. NCBI lineage: Eukaryota > Metazoa > Mollusca > Gastropoda > Stylommatophora > Helicidae > Cepaea > Cepaea nemoralis. The sequence goes on from JACEFZ010026802.1 coordinate 4,965, forward strand.
TATTACGTTCCGTTAATAGATAACATTGTTCACGTGAGACTTAGATCAGTGGCTTTTTACTTCCTTGTTGATTACCAAAACTGCGTCTTAACTCATTATGGGAGTGGCTGTAGCTTGTGGCTACCTATCGCCATATTAATTAAGATTTCGAATCTGCATCGAGGAGAATGAATAACACTGACCCTGGCTACCAAGTCAACATTGCTTAAAATGAAAACCAGGAAATGTCACGAGAAGTAAAGGTGACATGCGCAATTCGCTCGCTCTCAAACTTCCGGTTTGTTGATGGCGAGGTAGTGGGTTCAACCCCTACACCGGTCAGTTGGACAAAAATGTTGACTTCTCGTCCTTGACTTGGGGACGTAAATTGCATGTACCTAGGAAGTTGGAGTGGGTTTGTCTGATGGTGAAGGACACTGGTAATAGAGAAAGCTAATTCACATGCAAAATCAGCCCAGTGCACTACCCAGTATTAACAACTACTAGTGGTAGTAGCAAGCGTATGGATTACGGTTGAGTTCATAGCGAGCGAACAACAACAACAACAACAACAACAACAACAACAACAACAACAACAACAAGCAGCAGCAGCAACAACAACAACAACAACACCATGTGTAGATCTACAACAATAGAAACACACAAACAAACAGTAGAAGCGTCAACAGAGAGAACAAACTGAAGTATCTAGGAATCACATTTGACACGAGCCTGTCCTTCAAGGACCATGTGGAGACGGTTGTGACAAGATCGCAAAAGGGACTCAATGCACTTAAAACTATGGCTGCAATGGACACAGAGCAGAGAATGCTCTTCACACTATACCAGCACTTGATCCTCTCAATGACTGATTATGGACTAGGATTGCTCACTGTATCAAAGAGTCAGCTGGTGAAATTAGAGCGCATACAGAACGAAGCTATGCGGGTCATTCTGGGATGCACCAGAGGCACCCCAGTAGTGTGTATGCGTTACATCCTTGGTCTGCCGACTGTTGCTAGTAGGCTACAAGGTGATGCAGGCGAAGGCATACCTCAGAATAGCTGCAGACACAGATCACCCGTTTCATGAGGCGCTGGACGCATTTAAGGGTCAGAGACTGATAAGAGGGAAATCATGGATGGCTCAGGCGGAGGATACGATCAGACAGGTGTGCATCTTGGAGAACATTAGGCGAGGCGAGGAGTGGGTCAGAGTGTCAGCGGAGCAGTCGGACTTGTGCAGAGTTATAATCACATTGAGCCGGGAGTGCAGGGAGTGGTCAGCGGTGGAAATCCAGCAACTAATTCAGGATAATGCTCGCCCGGGTGATGTGATTATCTACATAGATGGTTCGGTGTTGAGAGGTAGGAGAAGTGCCTGGGGATTCTTAGCAAAAGCTAATGGTCGACGTTTGGTGCAGGAGAGCCTGGCGTATGATACCACAACATCTAATTTACGAATGGAGGTGGAGGCGGTCAGTGCAGCTTTCCGCTGGATGGAGAAGACGATACATACACACATCGTGATTGTAACTGACTCAGAAAGCATGCTGAGGAGGGTGAGGACGGGCAGGCTTCGTGCAGAGTGGCTTGCTTCGCTTCGGAGGTCACGGGTGGCAAGCATCACCTGGATCTTTTCTCCGAGGCATGCCGGTGTGCTGGGGAATGAACAGGCGGACAGATTGGCTGGCTCGGCAAATCTTGGTGGAGTATTGATGCATGTCAAGGCAGACGTGGTTGGGCCTCGTGGGAGCACGTGTACACCTCGGAGGAGCAAATAGATCACCATAGTCTGGCAAGGATGAGGCAGCGAGGAGTGACGAGGGATCTGGCCGACGCTCGACGCTCAGAGGAAAGGCGAGAGCGGACATATAATCAGATTGCTACTGGAACTATTAGTGTTGGAACTCTTCGCTGGCTGCTGAGGATGGGGACGGAGCGCTTATGGGAATGCCCCGAATGCTGTGATGTCGGTTCCTAAATCAATCAATCAATCAATCAATCAATCAAACAAACACAAATGCGAATGTGACACAGTGTTACGCATACACGAATGAAAGGATTAATAAATTAAAGAAGGATTTTACATGAAACTACAAATTACTATAGGTAATCAATGAAATGGAAATACGAAAACTTTGATATATGACCTGAATGCCAAAATAGGAACGGATTATAAGGCTTTGGAGAGTTCGTGGTAAAACACGAACATAAGGTAATACTGAGAGATACTCGTATTTATAGCAGTGGATATCTACCGAGTAATATACAGGTATTTGTATTTATAGCTATACCAAAAAGACCAGGAGCAATTGAACGCAAAGATTTCCGTACAATTAACCTCATAAACCACGTCACTGAGCTTCTACTAAGAATCATAATGACAAGAAAAAGAAAGAAAATAGCAACTGAAATTGGTGAAAAATATTAAGGAAGAAAAGGGTACAAACACTGCAATATATACATTACGAACACTAATAGAAAGATCAATAGAGCCACAAACAGACAGTTATTTGTGTTTCATAGATTATACTATGTTATTTGATAAAGTAAAACTTGATGAACTGGGTAAAATGTTGACAGAAATCAACATTGATGGGAAAAATCTTACAATAATAAAGACAAGTTAGTTACTGGAACCTTATAGCAGCAATTACAATGGGAAATGAAGATGGCAATTATGAACAAATACAACTAGGAGTACGACAGGGTTTTGCTGTGTCACCGGATCTCATCTCCCTCTATAGCGAAGTAATAATGAGAGAGATCAAAGAGAAGCCAAGAATGCCAATCGGAGATTATAATATAAACAATCTATGTTATGCAGATGACACATTATTGGTGACGTAAAAGGCAAAAGATATGTAACACTTGTTGAACATTATAGTAACAGAGAGTGTAAAGAAACAACTCCTCTTGAATATCATGAAAACAGTAACAATGGTGATATGAAAGAAAAAGGTGACACCAAAATGTGAAATGGAAATAGAAGGAAACATTCTTAACCAAGTGGATAACATTAAATACGCAGGGACATTTATAACAGCAGGTTGAAGATGCACAACAGAGATCAAGAACCGAATATTGCAGGCAAAAGCTGCATGTCAGAAACATAAAAGTATCTTGTGCAATACACCACTATCATTGAATGTAAGAAAGAGAGTGTTAGAGTGCTAAATAGAACCGGTTTTGTTGTATGGCAGTGATTCTTGGAATGCAAGTGAACAAATTAGGAAGAACTTGGAAGCAACAGAGATGTGGTTCCTGAGGCTAACGTCTCGAATTCCTTGGTCTGCCAGAGTAACTAATAACAACTGCCCGAAAGAGGCTAATGAAACTAGAACATTATAGTACAAAAATAAGAAAGAGACAAACACCTTATTTTGGTCATGTGGTGAGAAGAGAGGCATTGGATAAGCATCGAGCCAGATGGAAAGACCGAGGCAGACCAAGAGAAATGATGCTGGATGGAATGAGACGTTGGCATTGAGAAATATCATCAGCAGAAATGATCCATAATACCAAGAACCGAGATCTATGGAGAGACATGAACACCTACACCAGCTGGAAAGGCACTTGATGATGATGAGGGTAATGCAGCGAAAATGGCTAGCTATTCACCAATCTGTGCGTAGTGAACCAATATGAGGATGTGTGTTACGAGAAAAAAAAAAGAAGTATATTAAGTAATGTTGATTTTACAAGAACAGAAAATGTAAAATTGAATATATCATATCTGTAATTAATAAGAAAATTAGATACTCTAGAGCAGTGGTTCTCAACCTTTTTTGGCCCGTGCCCCCCCCCCCTCACCATATTTTCAGAACGTCATTCCCCCCCCCCCCCTTTCCTATCAATAATTTGGCCCGTGCCCCCCCCCCTCACCGTATTTTCAGAACGTTATTCCCCCTTTCATATTTCCTATCTAAAAATCCCCCCACCCCTATACAGTAAACATAAACATGTAAGGTAAATTTAATAGCACATACTAAAACAAGTCTAGACATCCACATAAAACATGATTTGTGTGTCTACTGACTTTATAAAATGAATTTTAGAAGGATGAGACGCACTTAACTGTAAACGTATGAAGGGAAAAACAATATCAAGCAATCGGTCCTTGTATTAGCGCGATCTTGAAATGGTCTTCATTCCCTCTCCCCTCCTCCCCCTGGAAACCCTAAAATTCCCCCCTAAGGGGGGGGGGGGGAATTCCCCACCGGTTAAGAACCACTGCTCTAGAGAATGTAAAAGGGTTTAGCGGTACAAATGTTTAAATAAATGTTACTTACATTTCACTGGTTTACCGCAGTTCAACTAATGGAATCTAACGTTACATCCACGTATTGGTCCGATTTACATTTCTACTTCGTCATTAATGTAATCACTGTAGTGTCATCCCTGCGGTTACATGTTGTGACGATTTCTTGTGTGTGTTTGTTGTTGAAGGTTAATCGCTGCAACATCTGTTATTTTCCGTAACAGTGTTTTATCAAGCTGCCTTATATGTGTTGTTATATATATTGTAAACAGTGAGTACATCGAACCAAATTCTCTTAACTGTAGTCAAAACAGACACAAATCCAGCAGAACAAAAATGCACACGCGAAACACACAAAGGACACAAATGTGTATAAGAAAAACATGCACTACATGTACAATTAATAACAAAAGACAGTGTTATTAAAATGATACTTTTATAACTGGCTACGATATTATGCCAAAGTACTAATTTTAAAATTATCATAATTTCATTTAGCAGCCCATTTAAGCTTATATGCTCTCCCTGTGGCATTTTTCAGTTTTCGCAGATTTGCCACTGAAATGGTCTGCTCACACCAGCCTGCAATCTTCTGTCAGTTTATGTTCATCTCTTGATGCTGCCTTCCCACTTGTTTCGTTGTCTATATCTTGCTCGCTTACCTTCAGCCTTACCCTCCAGTCTGGTTTTTATTAGAGTGTTATGTATTTTAACGTCATCATCATCATCATCATCATCATCATCTTCAAGTGCCATGCCGACTGGCCTATGTGTTCATGACTCCCCACAGATCTCGGTCTTTGGTTTTCTGGATCAACTCTAACGTTGATATTCCTCCATGCCACTGTCGCAATCCATCCAGCATCATTTCTCTTGGTCTGCCTCTACCTCTCTTCTCCTCGATCTTTCCAGTTGTCACGATGTTATCCAATGCCTCTCTTCTCATCACATGACCCCCCAAAAAAATGTTGTTTGCCTCTTTCTTATTGTTTTACATAATGTTATAGTTTCATTAGCCTCTTTCAGGCATTCGATTTTAGTTACTTTCGCAGTCCAAGGAATTCGCAACATTCGTCTCAGGAACCACATCTCTGTTGCTTCTAATCTCCTCCTAATTTGCTCATTTACATTCCAAGATTCATAGCCATACAGCAAAACGTGGCCGAAATATTTCACTTGCCTTTTTTTAAATTTCTTTCTTCAACTCTCTTTTAATTCCCAGTTTTTCTAGAGTTTGATTGTTTTTGTTTCCATTAAATAAGATACATTCTTCTGTATATCCACGTCTTCATGGCCTCTATTCGACTGTGTAACACACATGTGTCAAACTCAAGGCCGGCGGGCCACATCCTGCCCGCCGTACAATCATATCAGGCCTGAGAGGTATCAACCGACGTACAAATATATTTGGCACAAGAGATAATTTTAGGCAAAAATATGGTATTTTTTTATGGTCACGATATAAAGTGCAAATCAAATTCCCTCTGATTCCCTCTTCCGAGTGATAGGCTACCTGAGAGCGTTCTTGCTTCGATCAGAATAAGCGAAAATAAAAGTTGTGTAGTGAGTTAGTGTTCGTCGGTATAATTACTGTCACAAAATAGACCACCGTGATTAACCAGTGATGACAATAAAAGGCGTTCGGATTAACGACATGTTCGAGGCCACAGGTTGTTTCAACAAATACAGAAAAAAACCGTCTGGGTTGCAGCTGCACGTGTTTACATCTGGTGGGCTAAATAGGAACATTCGGTGGTGAGTGAGATGAATCTATACACCACTTTGACAGTTCATAAACAGGTCGGATTCAAGCGGAAGTACCCAGCTCGGGAGAAAATATTCCGTCTGTCATTTAGAGTTCCGGACATCAAGCGAAATGGCGGCTGTGATTGTCACCACTCGACAGAAGATTGGCGGCTTGTTACTGAAAACTGTTGTTGGGACCATACAGTAACTCGCTAGCTTGTTGTGGATGTCAAAACATGGGAGGACGAATCTGACATTGATTGAGCCAGGGAAGATAGATTCCTGAAAAGGGCTGATCTGCCCAAAATAACACCTGTGTGGACATAAAGAATAACGTCACGTGACCAATTTTAGGCGTTTGCCAAAAACCCGATTTGGGACAACTAGTGGAACTCGAAACGTTGATCTAGGTAGACGTGCTTTGGCACGGCAGTTAGGGAGTTAAGAACATCTAACGTGTGCGGGATTAATTAAATTTATTTTACACGTGCCTGTCATGGCAAACTTAGATGTGATTGAGTAAACTGCAATGCCGTATAAGGTAGAACATATTATCTAATTAGTTCTAATTAATATAGGCAGTAACCTTGTTATAACTAGAGTGTGATGATTAGCACTGTTAGTGGAAAACTAGTTAGAGGATGAGTGATGATTGGCTCTGCTAGGATGAATAGGATAGCGGGGTGATATTTGGAGAGATTTAAGATGGGTTGGGAGATGGGGAAAGTGTCCAATGGGGGGATCTTTCAGTGGTTTGCCCACTGAAGTTTTGCACTCTGTTTAGGGGTCTTTCCTTGTCAACGCCTGATTCGGACGTAGGTGAGGAGCTAATATGCTCTATGACAGAGTTTAGTTAGCTGTAAAATAACTGAGCAAGGCAATAGGCTTACACTCAGCCGGTGGGATCAGTGACTAGTACTATCGCCAGATGTGTTGTTTCTCTCACAGGTTCCCTACCAGTTACGAGGAAGCTCAACACTGTTTTAGAAAAGGTGCAACGCCAATTTGAAAGAACCTCAGTTGAACAGTAACCTGTTTCTTACGGAAATTAAATAACGCTAGAAGGAAGATGGTTCACCTAAGATGGGTGATGATTGTTGATGCAACACACAGCATAAGAACCTTGGTACCTAAACAAGAACATTAAAATATAATAGTCACATGGTGTGATATATTCTAGTGAAATAGTACAAAAGACATGATACTTGAAACTAGATAGACACTAGTTAGGATCAAGTATATTAACAATAACAGTGATACCTAAATACTCACTACAAAGGATTTGTGCATTCTTTAGGAACGATAGGAACTTATGTGTAGTGTGCAACCGGTCCATGATCAGCTGTAATTTACAAACAGTATCTATTTCGGATGATCAGGAAGATGGATTACCAGGTAGCTACAGATGACAGTCGGTGTCCGGCAGGAGAGATACAGTACCGGGTGAGATGGACTTGTGTAACAATGCGTATACAGAGGATCAACAAGTTCTGCTGTGTTATTTCAAAACAGGCTTTATTTGTACATGATGGTCGATACAAAATCCAAGTACTAATCAATTATGATGTTGTCTTCTCTTCCCTCGTCCTTGGTGGTCACTACCCCAACAACCAGCTACGTCACGACTTGAGCATCCTTCTTACTGTTCTATCAGGATGCTCAAGCGTGCTGTAGTCTTGCACCCCTAAGCTAATACAGATATGATATTCATTCTGCTACACCTTCCTGTCTTTAAAAAGACTTTTCTTCTTCAAAAGTCTTAACTCCTAACCCCTTTATCCTACACCTTCTCTCCTTACCTCCCATAATTTCTCTAAGCCGCCCCAAACTAACTCTATTTTAAGTGAATATTTCCTTCCAATTGTACCACATAGCAAACCACTATGAAGTTATATTTCTTCTTCGTTTCTGGCTCTTCAAAGTTTCTTTACAAAATATATATATATCATAAGAATGACTCGTATCAATCGTTCTTGTACACTTGACATTATGAAATTTCTCATTCACACAACACAGGATAGACAGAAAAGATGTAGTTAAAAAAAGTAAAGAAGGGGTGCGCACCCAATTTATGAAAAGTATAAGGAAATAGTCAACACAATCATATTTACCTCTCTTGCCAACGAAAAAACTTTTATAAAAAGTTCTTAAAAATATATCTTATGAAATACATCTCTGTTCACTATAAATTAAGTTGATCTAATTTTTCTTTTATATACTCAATATTTATATTGCTATCCACAACCTTGTCTATATTTCACTTATCTCACCTTCAACCATGAACCAATGTTCATATTCCATGAACATTTTAAATTAATTAACGCTGTTTTTTCACAGCTCCTATATTTTGCCCCCTCACATCCCATGACACGCCTCCTTGTTTATCTATTCCATATACCCAACCTTGTATGCTGCCATTCACAGCCCCCTTTTTATCTATTCTCTATTAACCGACTATCATATCGTTACTCATAATATGGTATCCAATCCATATATCTTCAATCAATGCTGACTTTAATGCAGCTCCTATTTTAACTTTCCCATAACCATCCCCGGCATATGTTTCTAACACTTCATAGCCATATCAACCTCTTTATGCTGATTATCACAGCAACAGAATATACCAATGAACATATTATTCACAAAGATAATGTGTCTCTCTATTAGTCCTCAGTAGTTTATTACTATTTTCTGAACGAAGGGTTCTATATAAAGTCCCGTGTATTGTTTTTATACTGGACAAAACCATAACTGTTTGTAATTTAAACTCAACTTAACCAATTTCTAACATATTTATAAACAAGATAATTCTTCATTAACACACAAGACAATTCACTTAAATTATGAGTTAAGCGAAATAAAATCACAACAGGACATCATACCCCCCTCCCCCCAAGTGTTTATACATCATTTATGTTTCCCCTCATATCAAATAAAGGTATCAACTCATTCAAAGAAAAACATATTTTAAAATAATATAACATACATCCTATCTATTGTTAGTCTCTTTTATGGACTAACAATAACTTATTTATCTATTTAAGAAAACTCAAGAAGTCAAACCATAAAATCAATTGGCAATAAAATTACAGTAAAAAATATACCTCACTCGAATTTACATCCATATTAGTTATCTTAATACCTAATTATGTCTATTCTTCAAGACAACTCATTATAAGTATCAATAGAACCCTTTTCTATAACAAATGTGTCATATACATCATCAAGTATCATTTTCCTTTTTAAATCATGAAATTTATATCTTGCTATCTGCAGTATTTTCTATCAATTTATCTCCTACGTTTCCATTTCCTCAGTAACTCCAAGTTCCTTTGAATAAGTGCTATCTCCACATCAATATCTTCTTCTTCGTATAAAGTATTACTTTCTTCCATACTACTATTTGATTCTGAATTTTCATCCATTTCTTCTTCATCTGCATGTCTATTACTAGCAGCTGCCAATCTTTTCTTTTCTATATCCAATCTAATTTTTTTATCATCGTTTCTTAACGACCTTTCTAATAGGGGTATATATTCGTCGCTTGATGAATTTTCCCTTATTCTTCTCTGTCTTTTCACTTCTCTTTCTCTCTGTCTCTCTATTCTCCTTTTCGTTGCTTGTCTAGTATTTTTAAATGGAGCACCTATCTCTTCTTCCATAGATTCTATACTATCATAATGACCCTCATTCATATTTTTTTCTTCTTTTATTATCGTTTTAGTTATTGTCTGTTCTTGAGTATCATCACAAACTGGAGTTGTTATTAATTGACTTTGTGCTGGATCTTTTCTAAAATCTGGGGGTATTGTAGCTCTTCTGACGACTTGTTCATCTAAGTATACGATGTCTGAATAATAATTATTGCTATATGTCCCGTGATCTGGTTCTTTATACTGTACGATACATTTCCTAACTTTTCTAAAATGTAATAACCTGGAACCCAACGAGCATCAAACTTAGAGTTCCTTCTATGCTTCTTATAATAAACTCTATCACCTACTTTGAATTCCTGTAATTTTGTATTCACGTTTCTGTTCTTTTTCTGTCTTTCTCTAGCTTTAATTATATTGTTCTTTAATCTTACATGTGCTTTATGCATTTTTTGTATGATGACCTCTTGAAAGTCTTCTCCCATATATTTACGTCTTGGTTTTAACAGATTATCTATGGGTAGTATTGGTTCTCTCCCGTGTAATAAATAAAATGGTGAAAACCCTGTGCTCTCATTTTGATTTGTGCGTATAGCGCTAAGCGCAGGTCCTAGGAATAGATCCCAATCTTTTTCATGTTCATCGACAATCTTTGCTATAATATCTTACAATGTTCTATGTTGTCTTTCGTTCTTAGCATTTGAAGAAGGTCTATAGTATGAGGTCTTTATGTGTTTTATATTCAAATCTTTTAATAACTTTTCGAATTTCTTATTCACAAATTCTTTACCATTATCCGTGAGTACAATCTGTGGGCAACTAAATCTTGGTACGAATTCCTGTAAATAAATATTAATGATAGTATCTTCGCTCTTATCTGGGATTGCATAAACTTCCGGCCAGAGACTGTAGACGTCCACCATATGAATTAGATATACGTTCCCTGATAATGTTCTAGGGTGAGGACCTGATATATCTAAACTTACTTTTTGCATTGGAAACTGAGGAATATCTGTATCTTGTAAGGGACACTTAATTGTTTTCATATTCCTTAATCTGCATCTTTCACACGTATCGACATATTTACAAGCAGTTTTAAATAAATTCGGCCAATAATATTTATTCATAAGTGCTTTCACTAATTTATCACGACCGAGATGACCATTCTCATCATGATACGCTTTTAAAACTTCACTTTCCAAATGTTTTGGAATATATTTCCTTAGCTGTTCGTTTCTTTCACTCATGTAATATAACTGTTCATCTTCTTGCAAAACTAAATAATTCTTCTTATACTTATTCTCATCCGTTTCTTTTAATTTCTGTTTTATTTCTAAGACTTTTGGATCTAATTCTTGTTCTTCTTTCATATTAAATTGTGCTAAATGTGGGTCTTCTGCTCTAGGTTCAGACTCTTGATCCGACAGTAAACTCTCAAAATCTTCTCTATTTATTATGGCAGAATCTAATATATTTACTTGCCAGTTTCGGTCGTCTATCTCCGGGTCGCCTTCGTCTTCTGTGTTTCCTGACGACTGTGGATACGGAATTCTAGACAATAAATCAGCACATGTGTTATTCCTACCTGGTATGTATTCTATTCTAGTATTGTATCCCTGTAGATTCAACGCCCATGTCTGTATTTTCCTGTTCTGCACTGGAGCTTCTAACAAAGATTTTAAAGGCATGTGGTCAGTTCTAATAATGAAATTTGCGTTATGTAGATAGTAGTTAAGTTTCTGAAGAGCATAATGAATAGCATAAGCCTCCTTCTCAATAGTCGACCATTTCCGCTGGGACCTGCTAAGTTTATGAGATAAGAAATAGATTGGCCTTTCATTTTTAACCCCTGGTATTCCAGATTCTTTTCCTTCATATGGTTGAACCAAACACGCTCCTATAGCATTATCTGAAGCATCTGTATATAATATTAACTGTTTATTCAAATCTGAATATGTCAATAGTGGCACTACTGTTAAGCTATTTTTTAAAAACTCGAACGCTTTTTGACATTCATCATCTCACTTAAATCTAGCGTATTTGCCAGTTAAGTAAGTAATAGGCTCTGCTATTTTTGAGAACCCTGGAATGAAACGCCGATAATACCCACAATTTCCGATAAACGCACGAACTTCTTTTACGTTAGTTGGAGGAGCTAGTTCCTTAATAACCTTTATCTTATCCTGATCTGGTTTAATTCCGTCTCTATTAATAATATACCAAAAATACTTTGTTTCTGTTTTTAAAAATTCGCATTTACTGAGCTTCAGTTTGACATCATGTATTCTTAATCTGTCGAATACTAATTTTACATGTTTTAGGTGATCTTCTACATCTCCTGTCGTATAAATCAAAATGTCATCTATGTATGCCAATGCAAACTTTTGCATACCCTCTAATACTTGATTTATTAATAGCATATAATAAGAGGGCGCTGTACGTACTCCAAAAGGCATTCGTAAGAATTCGTAAGAACCTGCGTGTGTACAAAAAGCACTCTTTTTCTGGGCGTCTGGGGACATAGGTATACACCAAAATCCTGATCTTGCATCTAACGTGGTAAAGAAAGTAGACCCATTAAGTAAGCCTAAAATATCGTCAATCACCGGTAATGGGTACGCTACATTTTTAGTGATTTTGTTCAACGCCCGGTAGTCGCAGCAGAATCGATGTGAACCATCAGCTTTGGTCACAATTACTATCGGAGATGACCATTCTGACTTCGATCTTGTTATTATTCCTGCTTTCAACATATCTTCTATTGCCTTTTCAACAATTTCTCTATTTCTTAAGGAAGTTCTATACGGTTTTAAACTAATTGGTGGATGATCTCCAGTATCTATTTCCATCGTAACTGTTTTTGTCCTTCCCAATTCTAAATCATTAATTGCAAATACATCCTGATTCTCTTTTATAAGTTGTTCTAATACTTTCTTATTTTCTGGTGGAGTTTTTAACTGTGCCAACAATTCTTGCTCTCTTGTTATTTTGTCTAGTGAATGTATTTGGGCTGTATTTCTTCTGAATGGATGGATCAATTCATCCTTCTGCACGTTCCCTTTTCTTTCGCGTCTGCATCTGTTATTAATTCTTTCACTAGGAGTTTCTGAATAATTTATTCCCGGCATTTCTACTCTATCTGTTGCTAATATGTCATTAATGTTATGTTCTACTTTGGCTATTACACATCCTCTGTATAATTTAATTTCTCTACCTGTGTTGTTAATAATCATTACTGGAAAAGTTAAGTGTTTATCTAATGATATTATTCCATCCAGAACTTCTAGACCAGGCTCATCAATTACATCCCTTTGCAATTCAGTGATTCTAACTGTGTGTCCTGCTAGATAATATGGGTTTCTTTTTACCTTTGCCTGTATCAAATTAACCGACTGTGGTTTTAACGTCGTAGACATTTTAACTCTAACCAGTGCTGATATATGCATGTCCTCCTCTAAATCTACGTACACGTCCTTGAATTTTAATTTATGTAGATCAAACATAAGTCTTACACCATTTTTTATTAGAAAATCTCTACCTATAAGCATATTTCTATTTAAATCTTTCACTACATGGAAAATATGTCTTATGTTGACTCCCCCCAATTTAAGATTTATTATTGTTTGGCCAACTACTTGTAAATTTTGTCCTGTAACAGAGTGAAGATTATTATGACTCCTAAATATTCTGCAATTTCTCATTATTTTATATAAAAAACTTTCTTTGATTACACTAACCTGAGCTCCCGAATCAATTAATGTACGAACTCTATATTTTCCTATTTCTATTATACATGAGCTGGGATCTGTTTTATTCTCTGTATACTGTTTGATTTCATCTAGTTGAAAGTATTCCCTACTCGTCCTACTATACCTGTTATTAAAATATTCTTTAAATCTTGGGACCTTGTTATTTTCCCTCCTACTACAGGTCCTATTTAATAGGTAGGGCGCCGGTTTTCCTGCGTTCTTGTACTTGTAAAACTTCTGTGTCTATCTTCAACATTCCTATTTAATCTGCTATTGCCATTTCTACTTTGTGTATTCGACTGGACACGCCTGTTACCACAGAAGCGAAAAATGTGTCCACGTTGGCCACAAGACCAACAGACTATATTTGTGTTATTTGTGTTACCTACCGTCTCACTTGTAGGATTTCTTATTTGTCTTCTTTCATCATAAGCATTTCTATTACTACCTTGTAATGTCTGTATACCTCCTCTTCTATTCCATCCGAACCTTGTTTGTCCTATCTCCATGGGCTCTTCAATCCTATCTTCTCCACTGGTACCTATTTCTCGTCCTACTCTCAATCTAAATCTACGTCTCAAGTTCTCCTCTTGTACTGCTATATCTACAGCTTGTGATAATCTCTCAGGATTTTCCCTCATCAGCTTAAATTTCAGTCCATCTGATTTTATACCATCTACAAAAATCCCGACCAACATCCGCTCCACCTCTTCTCCTCGTACGTTCTGTCCTAAGAATGCTTCTTCAGCCAGGTTAATCAACCTATCGCTGAACAATTGTACAGTTTCTCCAGTGTTTTGTTTGGACTGTCTTAACACCGAAAACGCATGTTGTGGGTCCGTTATTTCAACGTACTTATGGGCTAAATCGTCCTTGAACTGCTCCCATGTCTCATCTACCCTAGCTTCTAATTTTCTTCTGATATGATCAGAAACCGGTTCTGTTGCTGTCTGATAAGCAAGTTTCATTATCTCTTCATCTGATGCTGACACCAAATATGCATATTTCTCTATTGAAGTTAATCACTTCTTAAAATCTTTCGCCTGTCCGCTAAATTAAAAAATTTCAGCTGCCATTCCTTGTTGTTTCATGACTGTGTTGAGTTTACCTATTACCGTTCCTACCCCAGTCAAAACTTGTGCCAGTGAACCTTCTTCTGCCATGCTGAAATATTTTACTATACACTTATACAAGCAAATTCACATTTATAACAATTTATCTAAATGATCTTATTAAAATCACATTAAAAAAAATGTTCTCCTAGCAGTTATACTTTAATTAATTACCGTCAAGCATGTCTTTCCTTGATCCAAGAGAAGCGTGAATTCACGTATGTTCGTTAAAAATTTTCCTTGTCACGGTTCACGTATAACTCAAACGTCTGGAGTTCGTATTATTTAGTAGCCATCCAAACGATAACGTGACTTCAGTGATATCCTTCTTCTAGCGTCTCAGGTTTCGTTACTTTCACTTTCAGTCCCTGGTTGGGCCCCTACCAGACTTGCAGTTTCTTTTCACCCTAACAGGGCTCTTCAAGGCGTCGGCTTGAAAGCGAGTCCAGCTCGATAGAACGATTTAATTTGGGTCTTCTCTTCAGCAGGTCGACACCCTGTTGAAATGTTCGCTTTTGTTGAAAAACATTTTGATTTGCTGGAGTTCAAGATGAGCGAACGCAACTGTATTTTCTCGTAATTTCCAATTGAAGGAGCAATAGGGTTGACTCAAAATAAGCTCTCATTTTTCTTCAGGTTCTCAAAGTCAATATTAAATGAACATAACAGAAGGAAACAGCTCCTTTAAACCAATTCTCTATTGAATTCGAGTTGTTTATAGCTGCCTTGAGATTTCTTTGCTAGTATGTAGATGTGTGACCTTCAAATACAAGGTTACTTAACGGCTGTAATGATGCAAGTCAAACCTCATAGCAATTCGACAAAAATCACGTTGCTTCAAGTATTTCTGACGAAAAACAGCTTGATAAAACTCCACAGACAATCATATTATGTAGATGGCGCTCCATTCTAAAATCTTCATGTGTGTAAGTTTAATTTAGGTAGTCTGAAAAACGCTTAAATTTTGACTTTGATTCAATTATAGTTGGTCCGATTTTGAACTTTTTTTCCTTTTATTTAATGAATGTCTAAAATTTAGTTCATACCTCAACAAGTTGGTTGGTCCACTTTAGCATGCGGCATGTTGACTTTCGTACTTCACATTGAACACACGACAACCAAGTAAAAAATCGAATCCTGTATGCGGCGCCAATTAATCCATCTGTAACAATGCGTATACAGAGGATCAACAAGTTCTGCTGTGTTATTTCAAAACAGGCTTTATTTGTACATGATGGTCGATACAAAATCCAAGTACTAATCAATTATGATGTTGTCTTCTCTTCCCTCGTCCTTGGTGGTCACTACCCCATCAACCAGCTACGTCACGACTTGAGCATCCTTCTTACTGTTCTATCAGGATGCTCAAGCGTGCTGTAGTCTTGCACCCCTAAGCTAATACAGATATGATATTCATTCTGCTACACTTGTTCTGACTTAACGTGCTGTGGTGTGTCCTTGCAAGGATGAACTGACTATGCTATTATCTGAGGGTCCGATCCTACACATATTATAGAACACATCACACATTTTCTTCGCATACACGTCTCACGTACATTACACTTTTCTTTTAATAAATTAATCTTTATTAATTTTTAGAAGCAAGAGTTGTTGAATATGTTGCGTGGGGGAAAGAATGAGAGGGGGCATAGTACGACAGGGATAGAGAGAGGAAAAGGTGTCCATGAACTGAAGGAGTGTGTTGGACGGAAGCTGGTGGATTCTCCAGGATATTGATAGAAAAAAAATTATAATGTGGGTGTTGACTCCCCTCACTCCAGGGACGACACTTTAAAGGAAGACACGTACATTATTTGGGGCTCGTCCGGGATCTATGGACAGCGGGATCTCTCGTAAACGGAATCCTTTGACAGTGGGATCTTCTGACAACGGGGTCCTTTGACACGGGATCCTTAGTTATAAAGAGGGAGATATCATATTGGAGAATCCAGCTAGAGTGAATGTGGATAGGGGTTAGGACAAATATCTTACCTGTTCACACTTCACACGTCTGCATAGGTCTGTGGTCCTGATTCTACTCTTGTCACTGAGTGAATGTGCTGTGTGTGGTAATATCTAGATTTATAGTACTTGTTCATATATCGGTATATTGATTTGCAGTTAAATTGTACTCAACCTGCTAGCTTACCTCTCTGTAAAATGGCCACTCCAAAATTAACCACTGCAGAACTAAGGGCAAAGGGGAGAAGAAATGGGATTGTCGGGTTCTGCACTCACAGATTACATACAGGAAGTGGAGAGAGAGTATCGTCAAGCAGAAAGAGAAGATCGAAAGGCTGAGTTGGAATTGAGAAGGATGGAGTTGGAACAAGAAGCTAGGAAATTGGAAGCAGAACAAGCAGCGAAGAAATTTGAGGCTGAGCAAGCAGCTAAGAAACTGGAAGCTCAACAAGAAGCTCAGAACAGGGAGCATGAGTACCGGATGAGGGAACTCGAGTTGAAGAGTCAATCTAATGGAGAAACTGAGGGAGCAGTTGGAGGTTCTTCCATCCCAGGCTCGACCCCAGCAGGTGGACATGGTTACCATGCTATGAAGTTTCCTCTAGCGGTCTACGAGGAGGACAAAGAGAAGATTGACCAGTACCTTCAACGCTTCGAGGCCATGTCCGTGGCTATGGGACTGGATCGTAACAAATGGAATCTCAAGCTATCCCAGGGATTACGCGGGACCGGCTACGAGGTTTATTCTCGCCTGCCACCAGGACATGAGAACAATTATGACGAGTTAAAGACGGCTCTGCTGAACCGGATTCGAGGTTACGTCACATACCTACCGGAAAAAATTTCGAGCAGCGAAACGAGAACTTGGGGAGTTGTTTGCCGCCTACAGTTTGCGTCTAAAATCCTATCTCCATAAGTGGATGGATTTGGCTGGGTTCGCACATGACTATGAGAGTCTGGAAGAGCTCATGGTAGTCGACCAGCTGAAAAAGCAAATGTCAAAACCTCTCAGGACGTTCCTGGGAGAACAAGGAGCGGAACGTATTGACCTCGTTACTAAATTAGCAGAACGGTTCGTCGAGGTACATGGGGAGGCAGGGGAAAACCTTTCCACCAACACCAAAAGTCAGGAGAAATATGACAAGAAGAAAGCCAAAAACTCAGGAACTAAAAAGTGGGAACCTTATGTGCAAACATCAGAGGATAGTACAGAGAAGAAGAAGGAGGGAAGCAAGAGCACTTCAAGCTCTACACCAAAACGACCGTGGTCGGAGAAGTGGTGTTCAATTTGTAAGTCACCCTCTCACAATACGAGAGACTGCAAATCGAACGCTAAGAGCCCTCACTTCGCAGCATGTCAAGTGACTTCCAAGGAGAGGTCACGGAAAATGCCAAGGTCAACATGGAAGCTCGCCACCAGGAGAGCTCACTCAAGTCCGGCACTAGAAAGTCTAGGACAGGGAAATGGTGCAACCACTGCAGGTCGAATACGCACAATGCTATTGACTGCAGGGGAAAGTCAGGAGACACTCAATTCGTCGTGTGCCCCGGGAAACCTAAGGTGGAGCCCACCGAACAGGTCGAGGCAGAGGAAGAGACTCCAGACCAGGAAAAACCACATGTAGTGGAATTGGTAGAGGTTAACGGTCGTCAAGTGGAGTGTTTGTATGACACAGGACTGGACGGGGAGGCCGTGATTTCTGCGGATCTGGTACATCCAGAACAATTCACCGGTGAGACCATGGAGATACAGCCTGCACAGAAGAGCGCTGTGGCCATGAAGTTGCCCATTGCTAATGTGGAGATTCGGTCAAGGTATGTCACCGGCACAATCAAGGCCGCTGTATTGACCGATCCCATTATTCCAGTAATCCTTGGTTGCCGGTATGTCTTTCTGGGAAGGCCCAGGGAGCCAATCCATATGGGAGCAATACAGACTCGCTGACGACCATTGGATAACTAGTCACTGCCCAGAAGAGTGCTTAGCGCAATGTGAC
>JACEFZ010026803.1:0-23775 GCA_014155875.1 Cepaea nemoralis
ATTGCAGATAAGTCACACACCGAGCGTGTGAAACGTAAGATGGTGCATGATGGTGGAAATGACCACGTGTTCACATGCACCCACTGTGAACGGACAATTACAGCGCGAATTGGCCTTATCAGTCACATTCGCTACCGCCATAGGTAAGAGTTATTATTCCTTTTTAAAGCACAAACTATCGTCTGTCAAGACGGCAAGGTGCCAATGTATTACCACATGGATGGTGATTACTACAGGGGCTTGGATTACTACATGAGCGGGCATTACTATATGAGCTTGTATTAATCACCACATGAGTGGTGACTACTACAGGTGTTGGGATTACTACATGGGTGGTGAATATTACAGGAGCTGGGATTACCACAAAGGTGGTGACTACTACAGGAGCCAGGATTACTACATGGGTGGTGACATCTACAGGAGCTGGGATTACTAATTGGACGGGGGCAACTTCAGGAATAAGAAGTAGTTATAACGCAGCGGCAAGTACACCACGTTTCTGAACCGGCTCGGTTGTATTGGTTCTAACTTTAATCGAGACGGATCTTTACTATTGATCTGCGCTCCCAGGTCGAGCCCACATTAAAATTAGTTCCACGAAATATCTCTGGAAGTAAACGCAGCCGAATTTATGTTTACCACATGATTCCTTGACCTCCATTTGGACTATACAATGTGTGGCTGGCACTATATGTACACAACTCCTCAATTCGTTTATTAGTGAATCATTTATTTGCAGTTTATTTCTTACATACATGGTCTCTCGCTGGATAGGGGGTTTGCCTGTGTACACACATATACACGAAGGTACAAACACGCGCGTACACACACACACACACACACACACTCATACTGATGAGAGTAACTGTAGACAATTACTTGCCGAGCAATAGCTGTTGTAACATAGTCCTTGGATATGGACTTGCATCAAGTGTCTACTTGTTCTAATAATGATGACATATTTATAGAGAAACCAGATTCATGCTGTCTGAAAGGATTTGTCTATCAAGATGGGGAAAACTTCAAAGCTCCCGGAGGCTCCAAATGTATCACGTACCACTGTTCTAATGGACAGTATAGCCAGCATCAAAGAAGGTAGACAGTTAATATTTCATCCAGATTGTTACATCACATGTAATGCTTGATTTAATGCCTGTAATTCTTGTTCTGTTACCCGCAATGTTTGTTCCTTTACCTGTAGTGTTTGTTCTAGTATTTTTTTTTCCCGCATATCCTTTTACAGGACTTAGCTGTCAACAGCAGCATCTTTCAGCTGTATGTTGATCTCTTGGCAAGATTACGCTCAGAAGTTTGCCATTGCTTTCTGAGCGGCCGGCTCAGTTATCCCGCAAGTCACTAGCGGGGGACGAACCGCTTCCAGTTTTCTCCCGCTACGAGACTCTGCGTGATAAACGGGATTACAGAGAAAGTGTTGTAGCCCCTCGGCCAGAGAGACCGGCTTGTTTTAGTATATTAAGTGTTTATTCTAATATCTGTAGTTCTTGAGTCTAGTTAGTTAGTTAGTGAGTGAGTGAGTGAGTGAGTGAGTGAGTGAGTGAGTGCGTGAGTGAGTGAGTGGGTGGGTGAGTGAGTGAGTGAGTGAGTGAGTGAGTGAGTTAATTAGTTAGTTAGTTAATTAGTTAGTTAGTTAGTTAGTTAGTTATTTAGTTAGTTAGTTAGTTAGTTAGTAAGTTAGTTACTTAGTTAGTTAGTCGACATATCGTCCTCAGTGTACATCGAACCATCCCGTCCATAAGTGCTCGGATCCCTTCATCAGTAAATCCTACAGCGTGTAGCGAATGACGACACCAGTTCAGTGTTGGTTAATTAAATTTCATTGGCTTCCAGCGTAGCGTTCTTGTTTTGCCACCCCTCTTTTAACTTGCTGTTCTCGGAGTTTTGTAGATTAACAGTCATCACTTGGTTCTCGCGAATGACTTACTTCTCGTAGAGCATTCAGAATGTCAGCCGGGTCCATGGCTCGTCCGCCTTCCACAGTAGCCTTACCAGCAAGTTTGTCCGCCCGCACATTTCCTTGTACACCTGCATGCCCTGGTACGAAAATAAAACAGAAACAGCATCGACTCTCTCCGGATCCACTCCATCTCTATCTTCTTGAGCATGCTCATAGAGTCACTAAGGAACCATGCCCTAGTGAATGTCTGCATCTCGAATCATGTTATTGCTTTACTTACTAACATGACTTCTATAGTCAGATCACTTGTGGTCAAAGCAAAAGCACCATAATCTTCCTTCACAATTCCACCTCCGGCTTGAGCAGTAAACGCCCATTAGCTTCTCACTCGTCGAACTAACGACCCACCTGTGTAAATGACAGCATCACCCTCCTAAGAATTCTCGAAAATCAAAGCTGGTACTTCCGCCTCCACAGCAGATGGATTTTCTTATTTTAACTTGCTGCCCTTTACATTCGTAATTACACTGTGCAGTGGATGGTGTGTGTTCGCGTTGACTCTGAGATGGGCACGTGCTTTGAAAATGTGTATTCTGTCCCCAATGGTTGGAAAATCAAGAAGGCAGCACATCGCACTGTATGCTGTATCGCTTGTAAATCCAAGAATAATACGCATAGCTTCGTCCTGTATCTTTTCCATTTTTTCCACCTGCGTACGGCTGATAGTCAGGATCGCCATCGCATTCTCCAAAACAGAAAGGACCAGACCCTCGTAAAGGAGACATTGATGGCGCTGTTTACAGTTTGCCGCCGCCATCATCCGCATCGCAGTCAAATCTCACTTGAAGTTTTTATAAAATGGTCTATGTGCTCATGATAAGGATGGGTTAGATCAAAACATATCCCCAAGTAGTTTATTGTCTGCGCGCTTTCCACCGTCTCTGAACACAGATTTACAGTTGGTGTTGAAGTGATTGCAATATGGTTATTCAAAGAGAACCATGTCACTGCTGCCTTCGTTGGGTTGACCATTGCCCCAGATTCCACACGCCAAGTGCTTATGCGATTTATTTCGTTTTGTAGTCCCTGTAACAAGCTCCGTGGAGGGTCCCAAATAACTATGTCACAATGTTTCAAACCTATTCTTTCGCTCTGGCTGGGATAGGTCTTTGCTTGCCAACCCTCCTCCGTTCCCCGGACACACTGTCACTCTCTCTTTCGACCTCGGGACCTATTCCCTGACGTGTCTTTCTGGCTGACGCATAGATAACATGGCGATCGACAGAATAACTTGAAAGTTATTTTATTAACCTAATAAAGAACAGCACAGGAAAACATTAAGGCAGTTAAAACAGATAGTTCTAAACAGACACTAACAAGGATAAAGTTCAGGCACAGAGCCTCATGGCTTTTCCTCATAGACCGAAGAGTACTACAAAGTCCCGTCAGTCGACATCTGCCTCACCGATTAGGTCCTTCGGTAGTATCCTCCTTCCCGATCGGTTGTAGGAACAACAGGCCTCTGTAGAATCAAGCTTCCAAGTTTCCATGGACCACAGTCTATAGTAAAAATGTTCTAGGGAAGTGCCATGGAATCACTTGGCATAATGTCGGGTAGGAAATAATATCATGGAGAACAGTTCTTATATAATAATGAGGTGTGTCTGAGTGATTGGCGGGGTCCAGCCAATAATACAAAAGGACTCGATCCTAGCGTATCGAGATGACTGGTGATGTGTCAGAACGGCTGATGGTCATTCTTTCAAGGTCAGCAGTGGCTCTATTTCGTAGAGATCATACCCTTAGACCTGGCATGGCCCAAAACTTGACATGGCCTCGTCTTAAACATACTTTCTGCGTAGAGCCCTGTCGATACCTTCAGCTCGATTCCCTTCCAAAAGAAGGACCCTAGAGATGATAAATATTGGTGAAAGTCTCCAGCTTAAACTTCAGGTACAGTCTACAAGGAGACTTCTAATGGTCTCAGCATATCAATTTGTATTCACAAAATCTATAATAGTAATAGATATATAACTATTTAGTAGACCTGATTGAATTGGCCTGACCTGATAAGAGGTCCTGGATTGGCGGCATCTTTCCTAGACTAGGCCTTCAGCTTGACGAGGTCTTGTCGTTTGAGCTTATGAACTCTTTGCATACAAGACTCACTCTCCACACTCATACCAAGCCTTTATTATTATTGGGCACATTCATTTCCAGGCTTATCTTTCACTTGCAAACCCTGCCTTTCTCACGATAAAGCTTTTGTGGTGTTGTATGGGTAATTATCGGTATGTAAAGAAGTGTCGTTCCCCATTCCCAGCAAGAATAGGAAAGAAGATACTACTCCTTCCGGCCGCAGCTCTCGTCGGAGCTGTCGCCGCAATGTACCGGCAGTGCCTCACATAATACATAGATTCAGATGAGTTCAGGTTCTCTCAGTGAGATAGAGAAGTCTATTTATATCCCCGACATCATCCTATCGACCAGTAACCATTCAGTCCACCTGGCCACCCCATCGGCTGAAAGACGAAAGATATAACACAGTGGATCCCCTCTTCAGTTTTCAGGAGACAGAACATAAATGGTGGGAATCCGTGGATATGTAATGTTTATAGTCAAATGAAAGATGACAGTATGCAGAGTTCAGGCCGTATGAAGAAAGATAGCCCTCGCCCATCTGCTGCCAAGAACAAGCGAAATCATCTGGGAAGCTATATTGCTCAGATTCGTTCCCAGGCAATGCCAAGAAGAAGATGCTTAGCTAGATTGGCCAACGGTCAACCCACTCCCAATATGGCAAGACTGCCGTTTCGCCAATTCGTCTCACTAGTCGAGACAACCAGTTAGCTTTATAGACCAAGGTCTAGCAGTATTAAATATACCCCATTGTTACCTTTCATTCAGCCAGTAGCATGCTGCGATTCATCTGTCGCACTCTTTGAAGTGTCAAATAGACATGAGGCAGTCTACATATGGTAGGTGATTAAACCGACATTGATGGCCTAAGACTTTACATTAGTGCGTATTTGGTGCAAGGTGCCCTATCGGGTTTTCCCCCAAGACAAGACATATATCTAATCGTTCTATTAAAAAGATCGTGTTGTTAAAGTATCCCAAACAACTATCTTCCATGGTGATTGAGCGAATAAGAGAACTGAGAGTTCCCGAAAGCTGTTTCCCCCTGTTTACCCAAACCCAAAGAAGGCATGAGGACATGGGCCACTGGCGTTTTGTCACATAGGCCCCATCTTAAGAAAGTTTAACCCTACGAACTTTCTACTGCCAGAGGTTCTGTTCGAATGGCCCCACCCTCACATTCAACAATAGGATGCCACCCTCACATTCAACAATAGGATTATCTCGCCCTTCCTGCAACAGAGTTGCCCCAATCCCTATATTACTCGCGTCGGTTCTTAGAACAAACATTTTCTCCAAATTTAGGAGTTGCAGGACGGGCCTATCCACCAAAGCCCATTTCAGCTTCCCGTAAGCTTCTTCACAGCTCGGAGTCCAGACTATAGAACCTGGCGATCCCTTCTTCAGGGTTTCGGTTAAATGCGCCCCAATTTCGTTGAACTTCGGAATAAATTTCTGGTAAAACCCACACAGAGACAAGAAAGACCTAACATCCTTTTTGGACTTAGGACGGGGTGCGAGTCTGACCTTCTCAATATTCTTTTCTTCCGGTACCAGTCCCCCTGGGGTAATAGTATGTCCCAGAAATTCCAAAGATTGATAGCCAATCATGCATTTGGCTGGACGGGCCGTTAACCCTTCCTCTTTTAACCTTGTGAAGATCTGTCCCAAGGACGTCAGGTAATCCCTCAGATTGTCAGACGCGATGAGAATATCATCCATAAACGCGACCACAGAGGGATCCTTTAAAGGCTCTAATAACATTCTCATCATGCGGGTGAACACACTGGGCGCATTGCTCAGCCCAAATGGCATCACCTTGAATTCGTAATGCCCGCTCGGAGTACTGAAGGCGAGCAAGGGGCGAACCGCAGGCTTCACAGGGATCTGATAATATCCCCGGCTTAGATCAATTTTCGAAAAGTATTTTGCCTTATTTAGTCTGGCAAACAGTTGATTTGTGTTCGGTAACGGTTCAACTTGGAATGTCGTACAACTGTTAAAATGTCTGTAATCAATACATAGGCGGTGCTCCCCACTGGGCTTCCTCAACAAGACAACCCCGGCATTATAAGGAGAAGACGAAGGAGTGATGATGTCATCGTCCAGAAGCTTCTGGATTTCGGCTTCCAGGGCCTTCTCTTTCGAAAAGGGCACTGGATATATTTTTTGGCGAACGGGGTCTTGGGTAGTCAGTGTCATATCAAACTCGACCAACCCTGTCCGCCCTGGCCGATCGGTAAGAATCTGCTGATGGGACTCCAACAAATGGATGACCCGGTCTGTTTCTTCAGCCGACAGTTCAGGATTTATATGTGCATCCCTATAGGTTTCCCCAGGGTGTAAAGGATACTCCCTATCCGAGTCTTCGCCCAATTCAGTTTCCATCGCGACCGCCATAGTCATGAGTGGGAGAGAAGTACCATCAGGTAGTTCTTCATACTTTTTGAGGAGGTTAATGTGGAAGATATTGGATTTCCCCCTGATCCGGATGGCATAGTTGGTGCGGGACACAACCCTTTCCACCGGGAAAGGCCCCTGCCAACCAATCTCGAGTTTATTGGAACCTACTGGAAGTAACAACATAACCCGATCCCCCACTTTAAGAGACCTATCTTTCGTCCTTCTATTGTAGTAGGCCGCGTGTCTCTTTCAGGCCGCCCTCAGATTCTGAGCTGCCAAATCCCAACCCGTCTGGAGTTTCTTCTTTAACTCTTCGACGTATTTATATGAGGATACAACTTCTTCGGAAGTTTCCTCCTCTGTCCAACACCTCAATAGGGCTTCTAAGGGACCCTTGATTGGTCTCCCGAATAGTAGAGTGGCTGGTGGCAACCCGGTCGACCCATGGGGAACCTCCCGATAGGCGAACAAGGCGGCTGGGATTTACTCATCCCATCTGTCTGGTTTCTCTTGAGCCATCTTACGAAGCATGGTCATCAAGGTACCATTAAACCTCTCTACTTGCCCATTCGACTGAGGGTGGTACGGGCTTGTGTGAATGTGGTTGGTCTGGAAGATACGAAAGACTTCTTCCATCAGCTTACCACAGAACTGAGACCCATTGTCCGTTAGGATCTGGTTTGGAAATCCCAACCGAGTAAAGGTCTCCATCAGTACTTCAGCCACTCGCTTAGAGTCGATTGTAGCCAACGGTATCGCCTCACCCCACATGGAACAGCAATCCACCATCGTAAGAATGTACATATTCCTCTTCCTAGTCCGAGGAAGAGGACCAACAAGATCGATGGCAACTCTCTCGAAAGGAGAGTTCATAATGGGCATTTCGCCCAAGATTACCGGAGCCGTCCCGTGTTTTGGTGCCACACGCTAACACTCTGGGCATGACTTGACGTACCGACGCACGTCTCCAGTCATCCCTGACCAGTAGTAATGGCAGGAAATGCGCTGGAGTGTTGCCCCGACACCCATATGTCCACTGAAAGAAATGGTGTGTCCCATATGAAGAAGCTGTTCCCGATAGGCCTTAGGAACTACCAGCTGTCCATGCTGGCGTTCCTCCACTCCGGCTCTCCGGTACAGTAACCGATTCTTCATATACTACTAACCCCGTCTTGGTGGGTCAGAACTTTTTGGCAACTGGTTGAAGCAAGGATGCAAAGTAGCATCCTGGCTTTGAGCAGCTCGTAACTCCCCAGGCAAGGGATTCACGATCAAGGCCGGCGTCTGCCCATCTCCCGATTGAGATCTGGTTTGCATTGCTCCTACGTACATGGGTTCTGTTGGGATCCCTAGAAAGACGTAGCGCAAACCCAAGATCATTGGGAAGGTTGGATCGAGCAGAACGGCTGCCTGTATAGTGCCGATAAAATATTTCGATTTGATGTCCACCTTCGCAATCGGAAGAGACATCGCTACCGCACTCTTGGTCGCCGTTTGAATCTAAATAGACTCCCCAGTTAGCTGCTCTGGGCTCACTAAATGTGATGAAATTACGGCCTCGAACTGCAGACCGGTGTCATAGAGACACTCGACTTGTTGTCCGTTCACAAGTATCGTCTCTACTACTGGTGGTTTCTCTGAATCTTTGTTCTCAAGACCCTCCCTTCTACCTCCCTGTTAGACCCTTTCCCCGGTTTCTACAAGACAGGCAGCATAGTGAGAGTCTTTCTGTTTGCGCCTGCAATCGGCCGTATTGTGTGTGGGAGATTTGCAGTAGGCGCACCACTTTTCACTCCACTTTCTTTTAGGAGATCCAGGTGGACTCTTACCAGAGGTTTTCTTAATTGGAACTTTATCGAAAGGATCCTCCTTCTTGGTGTAGGGCTGTTTTAGGGATCTTCTTCTTTCCAGACCATGTGTCTGGTGGTCGGGGATTGGGTTGTGACAGTTCCCCATTATCCCCATGAGCTAGCACATACCTTTCCGCTAATGTGTTTACTACGTCTAACCTTTCTGCCCCATTTTCAAGCAAGAAGGTTTGCAATGGCTTAGGCATCATCCTCTTCATTTGGTCCACGACAACTAATTCTTCTAAACTTTCATAGTCGTTAGCAAATCCAGCTAATGACATCCACTTCAAAAGGTAAGACTTCAGTCTAACACTGTAGGCTGCGAACATCTCCCCTGGCAATCTCTTCGACTTTCTGAACTGCTGTCGGTATGTATGGGATGTCATCTGGAACCTTTTCAATAATGCTTTTTCCAGGGCTTCATAGTCATTCTCCATACCAGGTGGCAACCTTGAGTAGACCTCGTACGCTGTCCCCCTCAGGCCCTGTGAGAGTTTCAAATTCCACTTCCCACGTTCCAATCCCATAGCCAAATCCATCGACTGAAATCTGTGAAGATACTGGTCGATCTTATCTTTGTGTTCATCGAACGGAAGCAATGGGGACTTCATTGCCTGGTATGGACCGCAACTAGAAGTTGTCGAGTCAGGGAGAACTGCGCCTCCAACTGCACCCTCGCTTTCCTTGGCAGTTTGAGCTTTCAGCTCCAACTCCCTCATACGGAACTCATGGTCTCTGACTGCCTGCTCTGCCTCCATCAACCTAGCCTCAGCCACAATTTTCCTAGCTTCACGCACAGCTTGTCTGAAGTCTCTTTCCACTTCTTGCACATATTTCTGTAACTCCGCAACATCATAGCCCATCTCACGCCCTGTAGCCTGTAATTCAGCAACATTAAATTTAGCTGATGCCATCTTAAACTCACAGGGTAATTGACTAGGTAATTGTATATTAAATTACTATCTCAAGTACAAAACTGGTTATATCACACGACCACAACACGTCGTATGTCAGTCAGTCTGTGTCAGGAAGAGTATAGACAATAGCCAGGCACGGTAGGCAGACCCTATTGATAGTAGACAAGAATATCTGTCCCCTATCACTATATCAGCCAGAATTCTACCAGGAGTTCAAATATCCCGCGACGTTCCCCCAGAAATTGTAACAAGCTACGCGGAGGGTCCCAAATAACTATGTCAAAATGTTTCAAAACTATTCTTTCGCTCTGGCTGGGATAGGTCTTTGCTTGCCAACCCTCCTCCGTTCCCCAGTCTCACTGCCACTCTCTCTTTCGACCTCGGGACCTATTCCCTGACGTGTCTTTCTGGCTGACGCATAGATAATATGGCGATCGTCAGAATAACTTGAAAGTAATTTTATTAACTTAATAAAGAACAGCACAGGAAAACATTAAGGCAGTTAAAACAGTCAGTTCTAAACAGACATAACAAGGATAAAGTTCAGGCACAGAGCCTCCTGGCTTTTCCTCATAGACCGAAGAGTACTACAAAGTCCCGTCAGTCGACATCTGCCTCACCGATTAGGTCCTTCGGTAGTATCCTCCTTCCCTATCGGTTGTAGGAACAACAGGCCGCTGTAGAATCAAGCTTCCAAGTTTCCATGGACCACAGTCTATAGTAATCAAATGTTCTAGGGAAGTGCCATGGAATCACTTGGCATAATGTCGGGTAGGAAATAATATCATGGAGAACAGTTCTTATATAATAATGGGTGTGTCTGAGTGATTGGCGGGGTCCAGCCAATAATACAAAAGGACTCGATCCTAGCGTATCGAGATGACTGGTGATGTGTCAGAACGGCTGATGGTCATTCTTTCAAGGTCAGCAGTGGCTCTATTTCGTAGAGATCATACCCTTAGACCTGGCATGGCCCAAAACTTGACATGGCCTCGTCTTAAACATACTTTCTGCGTAGAGCCCTGTCGATACCTTCAGCTCTGTTCTTACTTCCAAAAGAAGGACCCTGGAGATGATAAATATTGGTGAAAGTCTCCAGCTTAAACTTCAGGTACAGTCTACAAGGAGACTTCTAATGGTCTCAGCATATCAATTTGTATTCACAAAATCTATAATAGTAATAGATATATAACTATTTAGTAGACCTGATTGAATTGGCCTGACCTGACAAGAGGTCCTGGATTGGCGGCATCTTTCCTAGACTAGGCCTTCAGCTTGACGAGGTCTTGTCGTTTGACCCTATGAACTCTTTGCATATAAGACTCACTCTCCACACTCATACCAGCCTTATTATTATTGGGCACATTCATTTCCAGGCTTATCTCTCACTTGCAAACACTGTCCTTTCTTCACGACAAAGCTCTTTGCTGTGTGCGTATGATATGTGTTTCTAATATATAGTGTGGGATGTAACGAAGTGTAGTTCCCCATCCCAGCAAGAATAGGAAAGAAGATACTACTCCTTCCGGCGCTGCTCTTGTCGAGCTGTCGCCGCAATGTACCGGCAGTGCCTCACACCTACACGTAGAACTTAATGATCTTATCGACCAGTACCTATTCAGTCACCCGGCCACCCTATCGCTAAAGACGAAAGATAACACAGTGGATCACCCTTCCGGTCAGAAGACAGACATAGATGTGGAATCCATCCACGAGCCTCCCCTCCTTCCTTTCCGTGATATATAATATTATATCAATGAAAGATGACAGTATGCAGAGTTCAGGCCGTATGAAGAAAGATAGCCCTCGCCCATCTGCTGCCAAGAACAAGCGAAATCATCTGGGAAGCTATATTGCTCAGATTCGTTCCCAGGCAATGCCAAGAAGAAGACGCTTAGCTAGATTGGCCAACGGTCAACCCACTCCCAATATGGCAAGACTGCCGTTTCGCCAATTCGTCTCACTAGTCGAGACAACCAGTTAGCTTTATAGACCAAGGTCTAGCAGTATTAAATAAACCCCATTGTTACCTTTCATTCAGCCAGTAGCATGCTGCGCTTCATCTGTCGCACTCTTTGAAGTGTCAAATAGACATGAGGCAGTCTACATATGGTAGGTGATTAAACCGACATTGATGGCCTAAGACTTTACATTAGTGCGTATTTGGTGCAAGGTGCCCTATCGGGTTTTCCCCCAAGACAAGACATATATCTAATCGTTCTATTAAAAAGATCGTGTTGTTAAAGTATCCCAGACAACTATCTTAAATGGTGATTGAGCGAATAAGAGAACTGAGGGTTCCCGAAAGCTGTTTCCCTCTGTTTACCCAAACCCAAAGAAGGCATGAGGACATGGGCCACTGGCGTTTTGTCACAGTCCCACAGCAACACGATCTATATCCTTACCCTGACGATACACTAACACATCGTAGACGTATGACAATGTCCTCACCTGTCATCTGATCTGCCTCGCCGGTAATTCTCAGTGTAGACGTTGAAGAGCACCGGAGATAATAGTGATCCCTGTGGCAGGCCCGGATATATTGCTGGTTCAGAAGTCCAACTGCCACATCTAAAAGCTACTTTTTGCTGGAGGAGGGGTGCGGCGGTCCAACTATGGAGAAATGAACTTATTTTGAGTTCAAGAAGCTGAAACATTAAGAAATCATATAGTACTCATCCTCGATGAGTGTACGCATCCTCGAGATCAATCGCCGCAGCGCATGTTTCAATGCCTGAGTAGAAACCTTCACAGACATCATGGGGGAAAAAAACTGCTATGTTGGTCAAGGTTTCTCTGTTTTAACGACACCCTTCTAGGGTAGGTAGGAAACAACCTTGCCTTTCTAGCTGACTTGATATTTTCATGGCAATTAACTTTTCCAGCAGCTTGCCTATTGTAGCCAGCATGGTTATTACCCGATATCCATGAATGTTTGTGTGATCTTTGCCAGGCTTTGGCAGGGGAATCAGATAGCTGTGTAACTACTCCTCCTTGATGCTAGCACTCCCTATGCTGTTCTTGTACATATTTGCTAGTTCCTCTAGCTCGTTGTCGGTACATCTATGGATGTCGGCATACCTTATACCAAGTGGCCCTGGTGCGCTGTTGTTTTTGTGTTCGTCGAAGCACAGGCCCTGATCTCTGTCACTGTCATTGTGTCTTCAACTGCATTATGCTGGGCCTTACACTTATCTGAGGTAACCACATTGGCAACATTTTGGCCTCTCATGTCTGTCTGGTTGCTCTGCTATAGATAGCGCTCAAAAAGGGCTTAGCCCTTATTCTCGTCATACCTCTACCAGATAAGGTCAGCACTTTGGAAGTCAGAAACACTGTTATCCTTGTCTACCCCATTCATACTTTTATGTAGTCCCCAGAACTATTTCAGTGACTTGTTTGTGCTTATTCATTTTTAACCAGTCCATCTCTCTTTCCACGTGCACAATAAGACTAGGATAGGCAACTCTGCTCTTCTTGGCGTTTTCTTTTTTTCATTTCCACAGCACCATGCTTATCCATCCAGGCCTTTTCCATCTCATAATTCCACCAATGTGGCTGCTCACAGCTATTTCTTTTCCTGCCATGATGATTCCTGCGCTTGTCACGCCTTATTTTACTCACCATATCTTGCCCTGAACTGTCCTACTTGAAGGTCTTGACTGTTGACTTGTTCTGCCTGGTTCTGTCGTTCTCCACCAATATGCTGCGAAGGTGGTGGTCGCTGCCATGGTGCCCAAGAATATCCCAGCTACACACTGTAGTGAGTGAAGGAGAAGCTAGCGCGAGGTCAATAAAACTGTCCTCATAACCTGGACGACTTACTTGTGACACAACCACTGTTGATACATATAAGGTCACTGGTTTAAAGTGAGCACCTGCCCCTGTGTTTTGGAAGAAATGTTACCCCATGATTTGCCACTGGCGTTGAAATCGAAACAGAAAATGGCATTGCTCTCATGATATAATATGTCACCCAGACACTGCCACCTCTGGGAATCCACACTCGCGTTACAGACATAAACATTAACCAACACGAATGGTAGACCGGATTGAACTCAAACAGCCTGTATTTGTATTTCGTCACTGTCCCACCTGGAGGTATCCAGTTCGGAAGCCACTATGCTGTCTCGAATCAGAATCGCCATTCACACGTGTCGCCTGCTGTAATAAATAACATTTGAAGCCGTCTATATTTATTGAATTAACTTCTAGTCTTTTCTTCTGAAGAACTTCTATACCGTTTCAGTAACCAGGATTTCTAAAATGGGCCACGTTGTTTTGCGCTGACACAGTTTCAAAATTAAATGCGCGTGTTCTTGAGTCCCAGACGGTCGCTGGAGTGAGAGAGTTAGTGAGTGTGAGTGAGTAAGGGAGTGTGAGTGTGTGTGTGTTTGTGTATATGTGTGTGTGTGTGTAAGAAGGGAGAGATAGATAGAGAGCGAGAGAGAGAGAGAGAGAGAGAGAGAGAGAGAGAGAGAGAGAGAGAGAGAGAGAGAGAGAGAGAGAGAGAGAGTTGAATTGCATCACTAAGTTTTACGTTACAAAATTATATCTACAATTTTCTCATATGTTTGACAATTTTGCGAGAATGCTCACTGCTAATCGTCACTGTATGTGTGTGTAAAGTGTCGGAGTTTGTTCATAATAGAAGGGTGGGGGATGGTACGGGATGTGTGTGCGTGTGTAGGTGGATTCAGTGGGGTGTGTGGGTGGGCTCGCGGGTTGTGTGGGTGGGCTCAGGGTGTGTGGGTGGGCGGGGTGGAATTGTGTGGGTGGATGTAGGATTTGTGTGTGGGTAAGTTTGGGATGTATAGGTTGGCAGGGAGATGTGTGTAAGGGTGAAGACGTGCTTGACTAGGCGTTTGTGGGTGAGTGGGTGGAGGAGGATATGTGTGTGGATGATTGTTGGTGGGTTATGCGATGGGTGGGAGATATATATCTGTGGGTAGGGAGTTGTGGGTGTGTGGTATATGTGGTGGGTAGGAAATGTGTGATTGTGGGGGTGGATGTGGGTGTAGTGATGTGGGTGTGGGATGTGTGGGGTGTGGGATGTTTGGGTGGATGCGTGGAGAGTGTGTGTGTGTGTGAGTGGGTATGTGGGTGATGGATGTGTGGGTCAATGTGTATAGGGGTTTGGGGGATGTGTGTGGGTTTGGGGATGGGTGCGTGTGTGGGTGGGGATATATCTGGGTGGGTGGGGATGTGTGGGTCTGGATGGAGGATGTATGTGTGGGTGGTGAGGGTGATTGTAGGTGGGGATGTGTGAATTGGTAGGAGATGCGTATGTGGGTGATGGATGTGTCTTGGAGATGTGTGTGGGTGTAGTGTTGTGTGGGAGTGCAAATGGGTGTGGATAAAGGATTGTGTGGGTGGGTGGTGTGTGGTTGGGTGTGCGGATGGGTAAAGGATGTGTGTGAGGGTGGGGGATGTGTTTTTGGATAGGTGGTTGGTGTGTCTGTGTGTGGGTGGGTAGATGGGAGATGTATTTGTTGATGAGTGGGTGAGGGATGTGTGGATGGTAGTGGTTGAGTGATAAGTACGTGTGTGGAGGGATGTGTTAGGGGGATGAGTGTATGGGTGGGGGATGTGTGTGTGTGTGTGTGCATGGATGGGAGGTGTGTGTTTGTTAATGGGGGATGTGTTGGTGGGTGGGGATGTGTGTAAGGGATGTGTATGGGTGGGGAGATGTGTGTGTGTGTGGGTGGGGATGTGGGTGTATATGGGTAGGGGTGACTGGTTTATTGATCTGTGGCTGGGGATGGGTGGGTGGAGAATGTATGGGTGGGTAGACGATGTGTGGGTGGATGATTTATATGGGTAAGGGTGTGTGGTTAAGGGATGTGTGTTTAAGGGATGTTTGGTAGGGGGATGGGTGGGTGAAGGATGTGTGGGTTGGTAGAGGTTATGTGGGATAGTGAGATTGTGTAGGTTAGGAGATGGTGGGGATGTTTGTGTGGGTGGGCTCGGGATCCGTTTGTGGGCTGGGGGAAATGGGAGATTATTTGGGAGGTTGCGGAATTTGTGTGTGGGTAGGTGCGGGATATGTTAGTTGGCGTGGAGATGTGTGTGTGTGTGTGTGTGTGTGTGTGTGTGTGTGTGCGTGGGGGATGTGTGGTTGAGGGATGTGTGTTTGGCTGGGTGATTGGAGGTATGTGGATGGAGGAGGATATGCGGGTGGGTGATTGTTGGTGTGTAATGGGACGTATTGAAGATATGTGAGTGGGTGGGGAGATGCATGTAGGTGGGTGGATGTGTGTTGGTGGGGGATGTGTGGGCTGGGGAATTATGTGTGATTGGGGTGTGGGTAGATGGGATGTGTGGTTGGTGGTAGATGTGTGTTGGTGGGGAGATGTGTAGTTGTGAAGATGTGGTGGATTGGTGGGGGAATATATGTATGCCTGGGTGTGTGTGTGTGTGAGAGAGAGAGAGAGAGAGAGAGAGAGAGAGAGAGAGAGAGAGAGAGAGAGAGTGTGTGTGTGTGGTTGGGTGGGAGATGTGGGGTGAATGGGGGATGTGTGGGTGAGTGGTGGGTGTGTCTCATAACATGGTAATATGCATTGTTTATGCATTGTATATGCATTTCTGTCTGTCTGTCTGTCTGTCTGTTTGTCTGTCTGTCTCGAACGACAACTAGCCAGAAAAAAAAAATCCCATATGTGTGGCACGTTACACCCACCTTGGATATTTAGGATGCCTATGTTAAACATTGCCTCATAGAGTCATGAATTATTGATTATTTTTCATGCGTTTAAATGCTTATTGTTCTTTTGTTGTCAAAGAATTGCTTCATAAGAGATGCTGAATGAAAGAATGTATGAGAGGATATAGAGAAGAAGGGCTGAATGTCAGACGGGCCTGCGTGCCCAATTCTTAACCCTTTGAAAATAAATATTTTCTTTCTTTCTATCTATCTATCTATCTATCTATCTGTCTATCTATCTATCTATCTATCTATCTATCTATCTATCTGTCTATCTATCTATCTATCTATCTATCTGTCTATCTATCTATCTATCTATCTATCTATCTATCTATCTATCTATCTATCTATCTGTCGTATATTCTGAAGGGACTGATAATCACTGATGTGCATGACCCATTTCTGTTAAAAGAAAACTGGGCCCCATCCACTTCTAATATGTAAATAAACCAAGAATACGACCCTTGATCTTTTACAGGCTCATTTTTGTTTACTTTTGTCTAGGAGTAAATGGTCCTCTTTTTCTGGGAAAAAACAAAACAATGAACAAATAGATCTGACTATGCCCCTTTTCACCTGTAATATAATAGCTCTCGAACCCCCATTCAATCTGTGAAAATATCTAAAAATGATTTCCCTAGGGTGAACCAGGTGCAAAGAAAACATGGGTCAAGAACAGTTTAAAGATCCAGAGTCTTAATTTACTCTGTGGGTGATTGAATTCATTTTTGAGCTAGTTTGTTAGATAATTAATTATTTCACAAACAATGAACCACATTGATGACTTGTTCGCACAAATAAGACAGAGATGTCAACAGACAGGATGGACTGTAATGAAATTAGGAACTTCATACATTGTATAAATTTATTGACTGGCCTGATTCTTTTTTGGCCTATTGATTGATCATGACACATTTAGGTACATCAGTCATGGTGATAGTTACACATGTGGCAATGCAAATCATGGTCACAAATCAGTCCATCAATAACATAATAATCAAATTGATTACAATGTCCTATAGCAAAGCATCTTAATTTGAGTCTAAAAGTTTCTAATAAATTTTACACTCTATAAAAAGTATGGGGGAGTTGTTATCTGTTCTCTGGGTGGTGTGTGGTTGTAAACAGATGAAGTGTCACCTATGAGTTGGCGGAGTGAGTGGAGCCTGGGTCCATCGACTCCTGGATCCCATTCAGTCTGTGCCAAAGCTACTCTGAAGGCTTCTCATTCTCTGGTCAGGGCCTGAGGTCTCTTCCATCTCATGTTTTGGGACATCATCTTTCATCTGCCTCCCTCTTGTCTGGTTTGGATTTCCACCATGGACATCACTGTTTAAAATCAACAGAGATATTGTCACATAATAGACGAACGTGATTTAACCAGTGTTGAGAATAAAAGGCGTTCTGAATTAGCGGCATGTTCGAGGCCAAAGGTTGTTTCAACAAATCCAGAAAATGTACCTGCACGTGTTTACATCTGGTCGACGGATTGGGAACACTCGGTGGTGAGTGAGACGGGTCCCTGCACCGCTTTGACAGTTTATCAACATTCGAATACAGATGGAACCCGTCGGAACCTGGTTGCAATCGGATGTCAGCCATCACAGGTCGGGCAGAGTTAACAGCTGCAGATGTGTAGGGGAAGTGAGTGAGATGACTCAATACACCACTTTGATAGTTTATAAACAGGTCGGATTGAAAGCGGAAGTACTCAGCTCGGAAGAAAACAGTCCATCTGTCATCTAGAGTTTCCGGACATCAAGAAGATTGGCGGTTTGTTGTGGAAAAACTGTTGTTTGGATCACACAGGAACTCACTAGTTTGTTGTGGGAGTCAAAACAAGTGATGACAACTCTGACAGTGACTAAGCCAGGGAGGATAGATTCTTGACAATGGATGATTGCCCAAATAACACCTGTGTGGACATAATGAATACCGTCACGTGACCAATTTTAGGTTTTTCCATAAACCATGATTGGGAGAACCAGTGTTGACCAAAACCGTGGATTATGATGGACTTTTTGTGGGAGAGCTCTACAGTGTTAGATTAATTTAATATTAACTAGCATGTGTCGTTATGGCAAAGTGTAGCAGCCATCCCGGAATGAGGATAGTTTGCACAAGGTAGTCATATTGTATAATTAGTTCTAATTAATATAGACTGTAGCCTTGTTAAAACTAGAGTGTGATGATTAGCACTGATAATGGAAAACTAGCTAGAGTAGGGAAGTGATACTTGGCTCTGTTAGTTGAAAATAGAGTAGTGTAGTGTTGATTAGCTCTACTAGTTGAGAATTGAGTAATGGGCAACAATTGGGATCTTTCAGTGGGTGCTCCCTGGTGGGGGGGGGGGGGGGGGGGGGGGGGGGTTTTCCGCACGCTGTTGGTTGTTTTTTTTTCCTTCATGTCTTGGCCTGATGAAAACATCTGTGTTCAGTTCATCTGTCCCTGACAGAGTTAGGTTCACTGTATTTTCTGAGCGAGGCCGATGGCCACGATCATCTAATAGAGATCGGTGACGGGGAGGCTTTCACCAGTTGTATGATCTATTTTACAGGTTCCCTCTGGTCGGGATGAAGCACACAGAATCATTGAAAAATCCGATCCCGGATAAGTTATGTTGCAGAAAGATTGGCCAGCCACCTTCTAAATGGGTCGGTGCTAGAAGACGCTGATACCCATGGCTCAGTGGAGCTGAATGGTAGAAGTATCCTACAGGATAAGTACCGAATGAGTGGTAGGTCATCCCAGTCTTTAACACACCAATAGTGATTGAGGTTTACATTGGAGGAAAGATAACATTTAAGTGTAGTTGTTCCACATATCTAGAAACATTATAACGTTAAGACAATAACGAGAAAATAGGGAAATCCATAGAACATTTCGCAAGAAGGACAAACGCCATGTTCATGGGACAGTGTTCTATGGGTTTTTTTTGGTACTGTGCAGGAATTATGAGATCTCAGTGTTCTACAAACTATTAGGAACAGTTTTTGTTAGGAACAAACATTAATAGTGTTCCAGGACTGTAGTTTCGATTGGGACTCAGATTTCATGGTTATCAAGGTTCATGGATGATAACAAGTCTGGCGGAAAAGAAGCGGCAATTGGTGAGGTCTATTGTACTGACTCGTGTGATGTCGTGTAATCCTTGCCATGATGAGTGGACTCTGATCCTGAACTTTGAAGGCTGACCTATACATTTGCATCAGAATACAAGACACACATTTTCTTCGCTTACACGTCTCATATACGTTACACTTTTCTTTTAATAAATTAATCTTTATACATTTTTAGAAGCAAGAGTTGTTGAGTCTGTTGCGTTGGGGAAGTATGAGAGGGGGCATAGTACGACAGTGAGAGAGTGGTAGGGAAAGGTGTCCACGGGCTGATGGAGTGTGTTGGACGGAAGCTGGTGGATTCTCCAGGATATTGATACGGGAAAAAATATTATAATGTGGGTGTTGACTCTCCTCACTCCAGGGACGACACTTTAAAGGAAGACACGACAGGTATGTACAATCCTACCAAAGTAATTTTTGCAGCATGTCATAAATATGAGAACAACATAACAGAAAGAATAAGATCAGAAGAAGTGTTGTTGTGTTAATTTGTGTGGGGCCAGACATCATTTCACTGCATGCACCTGTCATCAGATGGTACCTGCTGTATGTATTCTCTCAGTGTACTTTTGGTTCAGTGAGAAGGGTACATTCAGACAGAGATAAGATTGAGGATGTTTTGTTACTTGGGCCATTGAAGTCAAGTAAATAATGCAAGATCAAGACAAGGATAAGAGGCATTTTTACAAATGACATACATTACATCTTCATCATCTCTTTCAGTGTTGCATGGTGTGTTTAAATGTTTATCTGTACCTCCCAAATCAACTATTTGTCTTCTTCTTCCCATTAACAATCATGTTCCTGTTCCTGTTGTGGTGTTGGGTGGAGTGCTGTGTTGAGTATTGTGTTGAGTTAACTTCTGTTGTGTGGGGTTTTCATAGTTTGTACCATTTCCCCCTCCATCATCAGTAGTTAATATGAGTTTAACTCACCAAGTATTTTATTGTTATGCATGTCTGTCAT
Source organism: Cepaea nemoralis (assembly GCA_014155875.1). Classification (NCBI taxonomy): domain Eukaryota; kingdom Metazoa; phylum Mollusca; class Gastropoda; order Stylommatophora; family Helicidae; genus Cepaea; species Cepaea nemoralis. The sequence continues at coordinate 20,016 of JACEFZ010026803.1, forward strand.
ACAGAATATCTGATGTGTATTTGTTACCAAAGTAATGTATACGAGATCATGATAACAATCCATTAGAAAAAAGGTTATTACATAAGGTACCCTTTTCCAATTCCCTCCTTCTCTTCATCTTATTTTTATTCTACCACCACTATCACTAGTACTCATCATATGTATTCTGTTGGTGATCACTAGTTGACGATAGACCGAGGTTTTATTCACCTTGTGGTCTCGACAGATTAGCCAGGCCGTCTATCACAATGGCGTCTTGTGAAGTGTAACCTGTTTCTAGGCAAATGCGTTTAGTGTGTCCTTTGACTAATTAAAATTTGTCATACAAATACAATCAATTACTATCAACTACTATTATTTCAATGCGTAAAGAGGAAATAAAAGATATAATCCATCTCTCAGTCTCTTAGATTGCAAATAGACAGAAATATGTTCGTTTTCAACTGAGGCAGTAGTTAATGTGCTCAAACTGACCTGTCTGCAGAAACATTTCAAAGTGATTTTTGAAGTAATGCATTAACATGCGTTTGAATTTTCGCCTCAAACAATTTCCTGTGATAGATTGATGTAAGATGCATATAGTAAAGTCAATAGTTGTAGTGAAGAATATCAGAGGTTGCAGTTTTGAGAAAGTTTAAGATGTCGGTTTCGCCGGGAAATTTTGCTTAGAGTAGCCAGAAGTAGCAGTCGTCAATTTTACACTTCAGAGATTTATGTTATCACTAATACACTTAATTTTAACACACAACACTGGATACCTCCGCTGCACATGTCTGGGTATCACACTGATAGGAGGATTGTCAAGCTTACCTCAGTTCTTGAATCAAACTGCAGTTTTTGCACTCAGAAAGGACAGGTCACACAAACTATCTGACCGTTCGTCAGGCTTCAGAATTAAGAGTTCGCGGGTTTTGGGGAAAGAGACGCTCACTTGGGTTAAATTTAAATCACGTGATCTCTTACCACCACTCGTTTTGCTAGTTGTAGACGCTGTAATTTTCTATTATTAGATGACATCCATCCATCCAAAGTGTCAACTTTTGTTAGATTCATAATGGTGCGTTCAAGTGTGTTAGTTCTCTGGTTCGTGGTGCGAAATTGTTGACGCGCTGAAAATGATGGTTTTGGTAAATATGTCACACTATCTATCTATCTATCTATCTATCTATCTATCTATCTATCTATCTATCTATCTATCTATCTATCTATCTACCTATCTATCTATCTATCTATCTATCTATCTATCTATCTATCTATCTATCTATCTATCTATCTATCTCTATCTGTCTGTCTGTCTGTCTGTCTGTCTGTCTGTCTATCTATCTATCTATCTATCTATTTATCTGTCTATCTATCTGCTTACCTGCGTGAATGCCTGCCTGCCTGCCTGCATGTCTGTCTGTCTGTCTGTCTGTCTGTCTATCTGTCTGTCTGTCTGTCTATCTATCTATCTACCTGCCTACCTGCGTGCCTGCCTGCCTGCCTGTCTGTCTGTCTGTCTGTCTGTCTGTCTGTCTGTCTGTCTGTCTGTCTGTTTAGCAAGGAAACTCCCTCAGCTGGTAGATAATAGCATGCGCTATATGTGCAACCACAACGACATCCAACGATTGAATGCAAATCAAGAAGAATTGTATTTGTTGCAAGGAGTATGAGAACACTGATGACAGTTGGTAAACTAAATAGTTTAGTGGCTGGTAAAGTTCACCATCATCGTACCCCAGAGAGGTTGAAGGGTGCTCCTATCTCCGTTTTAACATCATCCTGCCAGCGTATATAGACTGACCCCGCCAGTTCTGTGTTGGTTAATCAAGTGTCCTGAGCTCTTTCTTGACAAAATGTTTATGCCAGGCGGCTGCCCGCTTCACACCCATCTCCCTCAGTCTATACAAGGGAATAGATTCCCAAGAGTGTTTAAATGCAAGTGCGTATCCAGCATCTCTTATAGAGCTGATCATGTCAGGCACATTCTCTTCCCACTTCGATAATCGTCTCGCTCGTTACCTTGCACGCCCGGGTTCTCCGGTATAAAAAAATGACAGTTAGCGTGACTAATTGGGAAATGTTCAGTGTCGAGCCACTCATGTTGAAGCCAGTCTGGACCTTCTTGTGCATGGTCATTGAATCGCCCAGTATACACGCGTGTGAATACTCTTGCGTGCCGAGCCAATTCAGTGCATTGGTTACAGCCTTTGCTTCCATTGTTAGGCTGTTTCTTGTCACCGCAAAAGCATCTCTTGCTTCCGTTGACAGTTTTGCCACTTGAGCTCACTGAGAATTCTCACACACTTGGCTTACCCCGGTCTACTGAGCCAACATCCTGGCACAAATAATGTGCTAGACCCATATTTGTATAGACCAATCGGCACTCAGTGCGGTCAATATACAGGAGTATGCGATGGTGATCCTGACTCTCAACCATAAGCAGATGGAAAGGATGGAAAGAATACAGAACAAAGTTATGCGTTATTACTTGGGTGTACAAGAGATACAACATGCAGGGTTATGCCTTACCTTCTTAATTTTCCAATTAAGAGGGACAGAATACAAATTTACCAAGCACGTGACAACATCAGAGTCAACGCAAACACACAACATCCACTACAGGGTGAAATTTAGAAGGTAAAGGGTAAGAGGTTACAACGAGGAAAGTCATATCTGAGTCAAGCAGAAGACATTCTTCAACAGGTGTGTTCAATTGAGGACGTAGAACCCGGCGAGGAGTCGGCACAAGTGCCAACAGAGTTATGCACGTCCTTTTCGGTTTGCATCCATTTAGACAGAAAATGAAGACAGGAAAATCCAGCTGCTGTGAAGGCGGAAGTACATGCTATGATCTTCGAGAATTCTTTAGAGGTGATGCTGTCATATACACAGATGATCGGTCGTTCGACGCGTGAGAAGTTCATGTGCTTTTACGTCTCAGGCTGGATGGGGAATTGTGAAGGCAGATTATGGTACTTTTGCCATTACTACAAGGATAATGACCATGGACGTAATGACATTAAGTAAAGTATTACATGTTCGCGATACGTATACCTTGTCTCGATCGTGTCTCTTTAGTGACTCAGTGAGTATGCGCGGGAATATTGAAATGGGTCGGGCGAAGACAGTGGTTAGTGTACCTGAGTCGGTTACGATTGGCAAAGATTAGTTACATATTCTTGCCAGGATATGCGGGTGTACAAGGAAATTAGCAGGCTGACAGACTTACAGGTAAGGCTACTGGGAAAGGGAGACGAGACATGGAACAGGTTGATATACTCAATGCACTACGAGAAGTATAATGTTTGTGAGGACCAAGAGATATCTGTAAATCTACAACCATGGTCACACGGCGAGAACAGCAAGCAAAAAGAAGTGTAGCCAAACAAGAATACTATTCAGGAAGGCAAAGAAGGTTAATAAACCAACACAGAACCAAGGTCCTGAGTTGCTACACGCTGCAGGATTTGCTGAGGGGGGGGGGGGGGGGGGGGGGGGAAATCCGAGCACTTATAAACTGAATGGTTTGATGTGGAATGATGATGAATCTGTCGACAAGCTAAATAATTAACTAACTAGATAACTATGCCAACCGTAAACACCACTGCATCGCTCTCTTAACTGATTGCCTGCCAAACAAAAACAGTTCCCGTCAAAACAGTTCCAACTTCTGACTTGGTAGAGACAACAATGCATGGTTTTTAGCTTCTTTATTTCTCCATGCCACACACAATATTTTGTCTCCTTCAAGAAACCATTTCATCTCTGTTGCTGAAGG
>JACEFZ010026804.1:0-23194 GCA_014155875.1 Cepaea nemoralis
GGTTCATTTTGGGAAAAGAAAAAGTGAATTAAGAAAAAAAATCCAAAAAATTTTAAAAAAATAAAAAAAAATGAAACATGATAATTAGCATTGGAAATGAGAGGTCAAAAGTGAACATTAGATTAAATGGTCAAATATCAGAACAAGCAAACCATTTCTCCTATCTTGGAGATGTCAAAACAGATGGTGGCAGAAGTGAAATGAAACCAAGATGAGAAAAGAATAGACCAAAAATATTTTCAACAAAATGAAAACAATATTAACATTCAGAGAGATAAATAACACATTAAAAATTAGAATTGTTAAATACTATATAAATTCAACACTACTCAATGGTGCATAAACCTGGACAATGAACAAGCAATTGGACATTCAAAATAAAGCTCTGGAAATGTAGATGTATAGAAGTATAGGTCCCAATTCATTTAAGCAAAAGTAATCAAACATATAGGTTCTAGAGAGGATGGAATGAAAAGAGAACCAATCAAATAAATTTTAAAAGTTAAAACTTAGTTGCATATCCTTTACAGGATGCCGCAATTAACCCCAGAATTGTTGGGCTGTTTGTAATGTTCTAGGCAATTTTACATCCAGTAGTTTGCCACTGCTTTCTGAATAAATGACATTCATATCATTGTCAAAAATCAAAGCAAAGTGATTTGCTTCCAAATTGCCTGCAGCTGATTTTTAACCCGGTGTGCGGGATTGTGAAACATTTTTTGCTATCCCTTAGCCACATAAACCAGCAATCAATAAATACAAATATAAAAGAGTCAAATTAAATATTTTGACCACATTATAATGCAACAGACCTAATACAATCATTGGGCATTGTAGTAACAGAGAGTGCAAAGAAAGGACTCTCCTTGAATATCAATGGCGGAACTGTTTTAACTAACAGGAGAAGGGGCGGTGGCAAGTCACTGGTGCCGAGAAATAACCAGAATGCTCTAGATGTGTATGCACGTACATGCATGCACAGACACGTGTATGATTGCCTAGACATCTAAACTCAAGTAAGACCACAGTCTGCTCTAACAAAGAAAAGGTGCTGAAGATGGAGGCAACCAGCCAGGATGACCACTACAGAAATCAGGATGCCACGCAATCACGCCATGAAATATGTCCACTACAACTAAATGTTATGGTGCTCGCCCTGCTTTGGATCCCCAGGCAGGTGCAGTAAACCCATGTTATTTATAGATGTACCACTTACCTATTAAAGTTCAAGTCTAACATTGGTGGTCGCTCATGGCTGCGACACATCAGAGGTATTTCCAGTAATTTGTTGGGTTCCTGTGCAGCACATAAATAATTATAATTACTTTCAAATTCATATAATTTCTTGCTATTTCATTTTTCAATGATTAATCTTAAAACCTACCCAATATACCAGATTAATTAACATGGGAATTTGCAAACATCTGCCACAAAGTAGTGTATAGCCAACTTGTAAAGGATCCTTTTACATACCTTAAGGCTTACCAGGCATATGGTACTAGACCTATATTTGTATAGGCCTTTAACACCAAGGTTTATCTGGTTAATAGCATGCTCGTATTTTCTGGCATCCATTTTAGGCTGGGTCAACCTAGGAGCCCAAGTCAGTTTTTTTTTTTTTTTTTTTTTGGGGGGGGGGGGGGTTTCATTTGCTTTGAACTCAAGCTTAGTCCATGCACACTAATTATAGCAGCGCTAGGCTGAATTCTGCATGTGGATTAGCTCTTTCCCTATTGCTAGTATCCCTCGCCATCAGGTGAACCCACTCCGACTTCAGAGGTTATTGTAATTTACATCCCCAAGTCAAGGACGCAAAGTCAACGTCTTAGTCCAACTGTCCGGCATCAGCATACCGGATGTTAAGAATGTGCATCCATATCCATTCTGCCATGCTGACCTCGAAGTACATTTTTAAAATCCACCTTGATGTAAATTTGAACCCGTGAGAACTCAGCTGGCAGGCAAGCATCTGGTCACTATGCTACCATGGCGCCCATGTCCAGCCAGGATCATCACCACCATCATCATCAGGTGCCTTGCAAAATAACATATGCCCTTACATCATCCCACATCCTGGTCCTTGGTGTTCTGGATCAATTCTATTTATAACATTCCTCCATTGCAGTCATCACAATGTTCTTCAATGACTCTCTTATTATATGTTCATGTGGCTGGGATTTGATTTTATTGCTTTTAGTGTTGATTTGTAACAAAGAATACAAGTAAAACCAATACGAAAAGACATCACTCAAGTGAGAAAATATCACTGAAAATATATGAGAAAATATCACTGAAAATAATATGAAAACATATCAATGAAAGTATGTGAGAAAATACACATATTTACTCAATGTCTAATTCTTTTGAAATATAACAATAACACACACAGACACATATTTACTCAGTGTCTACCTATATTATTTTCAAAAATTACAAACAAGAACACACATAGACACATATTTATTTATTGTCTACCTATATTATTTTCAACAATTACTAACAAGATCACACACAGACACATATTTACTCATTGTTTACCTATATTATTTTCAACAATTACTAACAAGATCACACACAGACACATATTTACTCAGTGTCTACCTATATTATTTTCAAAAATTACAAACAAGAACACACATAGACACATATTTATTTATTGTCTACCTATATTATTTTCAATAATTACTAACAAGATCACACACAGACACATATTTACTCATTGTCTACCTACATTCTTCTCAAATATTAATAACATGAACACACATAGACATTGTCTATCTATACTCTTCTCAAATATTACTAACACAACCACACATAGACACATATTTACTCATTTGACCAATTATATTTTTTTAAAATACTACCAACAAGAAAATATATAGAAAAGATTAAAAGTGATGTAAGACTCCAGGATCGAGTTCATGGCACTGGGTTTTATCCCATATGGCTCAGTCTCTTTCTGAAAGCGCTGCACAGAGCACAAACTCTGTAGCTCCAAAGACCGCTGATAGGAGTCTCTGAAAAAATTGCACTCATGAATCGAATGACGAAGTCTGAAAACAAACTCAAGCCTTCGGAGCACAAGGCAAGTCGCTTAACTACCTCATCATGGAGACCCCGCAATATAGAAACTCATTTGTCATTTGTCTAATGACACATTTTTGGTGCTTATCCTTTACAGGACATTGCAGTCAACACCAGCATTTTTCAGCTGCTGTGTAACAGAGCACCATCTCTGTTAAGAAGTTAATGAGTTAATGGATGGTGTGCAAAATAGGGAAATAGGTTTGTGAACGCGTGAGCACCAGTAGTTTAGGTATCTAGGGTTGCTCACGCGTTGACGTTAACAGTTTTCCATCGGCCGCCGAGTTGGACAAGTCGTGTACGATTTCATCTATATAGTATTTTACAAGTTTGATGCAAATAAACTCGGATGAATTGTTCAAATTGACTTTGTCATTTATAGACACACACCATCTACTTGTCTGGCTGCCTACAGTTGCCTAGATGTCCTCTCGCACTGTTAGAGCTGTTGATGTCTTGGCAAGGTTCACATTTAATAGTTTGCTATTGCTTTCTGAATGACCAGCTCACATACACTCAGTAAGTAACCTATGCGACGCGATCCACTACCGAATCTCGTGCAGGTGTGTTTCTTACGAGAGTATATGGATTTACGAACAGGGTCATTAACTCCTTTGCCAGGGAGATTGGCCTAATGACACTTTTTTTTTTTAAAGTTGCGTATCCCTTACAGGATGTTGCAGTCAACACCAGCATTTTTCAGCTGCTGTTTATGTACTAGGCAAGTGTTACGTTCAGTAGTTTGCCATTGCTTTCTGCTCCCATACCAGCACGTTATAACACTAACTAGAAAATGCATAGATTCTCTCATTTCAATAATTGTATTTTTTCATGTTACCATCAAGAAAATACATAGATTCTCTCATTTCAATAACTATTTTTTCATGTTACAATCAAGAAAATATATACGCTCATATTTACCGAATTGCTGAACTGTAGCGAAGGGGTTACGATACAATTTGTAATCCTGCATACTGCATTCAAAAACACAGCTGCACATAATTTGGAAGCAGAGCGTGTTGTGTTGGTTTTTATAAAATGGCTTGAGTGTCGATCATTCAGAAAGCAATGGCAAACTACTGAACGTAAACTTGACAAGAAATCACAAACGGCCAAAAAGAATGCTGGGGTTGACTATGACGTCATGTAAAGGATATGTAACTTACTAACGGTATTCTCTACAAATATTGATAATAAGAACATTCATAGACACATAATTTCTGATCTGTTATTCATAGCAAATAATAAAGGTATTAATTGCAGCAGGATATAGAAATACAAAAAAATAAACAAGATATTTTGAGATCATGCAAAGAAACCACACATACAAGGACATATGCTGTACCTCAGAAAGACAGTTGAATGGAAATAACAATAACGCTAATAATGTTACTGACTGCACAATATTGGTTAAAATACACAATAAGATATATAAAGAAAATAAGAAAATCTGAAATGAAATTGATGTCTCCTGAGATACTACAAACTGCTAGGGACAACAAAAGCAATACAAATAAAGACATACATATTGGCAAATTTTAATAACAGAAACATTATAAGTTTGTTTATCCATTTATGCATTTCATTTTGTTAATTTTCCCCTTGTCAAATTTGCAGAAGGAAGAGAGGAAGGAAAAGGGAGGAAGGGAGGAAGGAAGGAAGGAAGGAAGGAAGGAAGGAAGGAAGGAAGGGGGGGAGGAAGGGAGGGAGGGAGGAAGGGAGGGAGGGAGGGAGGGAGGGAAGCAGGCAGGGAAGCAGGCAGGGAAGCAGGCAGGGAGAGAGGGAGGGAGAGAGAGAGGGAGGAAGGAAAGAGCTACTTCTTTCAATTCACGGGTGCATACTTCTCGGAGACTCCTGGGTTTCGTCGCTGGAGCTACAGAATTTGTGCTTTGTGTGACACTTTCAGCAGGCCACCCTGGGGAAAGAGACCGAGCAACATGGGATAAACCCCAGTGCAATGAAGTCAATCCTTTCGACTTTTATGACTTTTTTCAGACCTCTTCCAGAAGAGCCTCCTGTCCTCTTGGTTGGCTGAGTTTCTCTGCTCTAATCTTCAGACATGTTCATGATTGCTTGGACTTTACAGCTAAAGTTTTCTATGGGATTGGGTTGTGAGCCATGCTCAACCTTCCTTAGTCTCCTCTTATGACATGTATGATCAGTTCATTTAATCTCTCACCCCATTGGAGCTGAGGCCCTCAGCCAACTCACTCCACGCCATGCTATCCATAGCTACCCCATGCAGCTCCGCCAAAGTCCTCCCCATACTAATTATTCATTTCTGTCTACTATACTCCATATGTTTTTGGGTATTTCTTTATTTCTTTAGCATTGTGGATTTCAGACAAAGACCTTTCTAGCTATTCTATTCTCAGGTTTTCCCAATGTATATCCTGTCCAGCACCAGCACCTATTCTTCACCTCTCAATTCACTGGTATTCTCTAGTTCTCTCTATGAGCTCCAGATTGGTGATTTCTGTCCTGTCATGTTACTTCTATTGTGTGCAGGAACCAATTAATGAATATTTAAAGTGTGTTTGTAATTGTTTTAGCCATTTTCTGATCCATACAGCTTATTTAGATTTAGGTGCCTCTAGCAAGCCCGATGCCCAACTCTTATTGGTCACCTCTTAAAACATGTCTGGTAGGTTAAAAGTCAGTTTCATATCCTTTACAGGACATCGCAGTCAACACCAGCATTTTTTAAAATTGCTGTCATTATCTCTTGGCAAGTTTATGTTCAGTAGTTTGCCATTGCTTTCTGAATGGCTAGCACCCATACCATTTCATTAAAAAAACCACCATTTCATTAAAAAAACCAATGTAACCCCTTCACCACGGTAGGTTGCAATGTTAATATCCTTGGCTTCCTATGAGGGTCAGATGTCTCGTTAATAAACTCCTATAGGATAGAAGTTACTTTCTGAAGCTAATATTCCCCTGCACTTGTGACAAGAGGCCAATACATCTACCTATAACATTTACCAAGTTTTTGTATCGGTTTGTTATAGCTTTAAACATTTTTATAAGTGTTTCCCCTGTATAATCATGCATATTTCTCTATATAATAATGCATACGCCTCTATATAATCATGCATATTTCCTTAAATAATCATGCATATGATCAATATATTTGGGGAAAAATACACACACACTTGGACAAATGACCTTCAAACATTAACATGTCTTCATGTGATCAAATTACTTCCAAAGCCACAAACAAGTAATCATCGAAGACTATGGTCATTCGTGCTGGGATGTTGCTTAGAGGAATGCTGCGCATAGGTGGTTGTGCATTTGGTTGTTGTGCACTGGAGTGGTATGCACTGGGATGTTTTGGACTGGGATGTTGTGGGATGTTGCACACCAGAATGTTATTCACTGGGATGTTGAGCATGGGGATGTTATGCACTGGATGTTGAGCACAGGGATGTTATGCACTTGGATGTCATGCACTGGGATGTTGCACACCAGGGATGTTGTGCACTGTGATGTTGTGCACTTGGATGGTGTGCACTCAGATGCTGAGCACTGGGATGTTGAGCATAGGGCTGTTGGGCACTGGGCTGTTGTGCATTGGGATGTTGAGCACAGGGATGTTATGCACTTGGATGTTGTGCACCGGGATGTTGAGTATGGGAATGTTGTAAGTTAAAATTGATCCATAACACCAAGGACAGAAATCTGTGACGATGCATGAATGCCTACACCATATGATAAGCACATCATGATGATGTATATAGACTCAGAAATTTACTTCTGGGGGACAACTATTACCCCAGTTTTGAAAAGTCATACATTTTAAGAGCTTAGCATCATCTTTGTTTTATTGTGGATCTAACATGCAACACAACATCCTCTGTATGCCATTCAAGCAAGTATAAGCAGTCCCTTACTTGCTGTTATATTTCAAGTCATCAATGCTTCTACAAACAGCCACCTTATCCAGATTTCTTAAATATCATAAAAGAAGGAAATAGAAAGATTTTAAGTTTTCTAGCAATAAACCATTTTCTACAAAGTCAGAAAGTTAGTCCACATTCATTATCAAAAGGTGATTACTATCAATCGCTATAAATTGGAAAAGAAAAGACACACACATGCAGAAAATTACACACATCTAGGTAAAAGATTTGCTAGCTTAACAAAAACACTCAACAAACAGCCATAGGTTTACAACAATAAGGCATTAGTTGTATGAGTAATAAACGCCACTCATTTTCAAAAACAACTTACATAATCCTGCAGAGGTTAAGAAATATAAAAATATTACACAATTTTAGAGTGAAACAATTTGTAAATGTATATTTCACATTTACTTACCAAATATGCACTATTATAAACTCTAACACAGACAATAGTTTCCTCATCACATATTTTTATATTTTAGCATGGGGGTGGGGGGGCTGTTGGGGGGGGGGGGGGAGGAAAGAAACCATGTGATTTTACCTTCTTCATCTTCTCAATGTGATCACCGTGTTTGATGATTACACCTTCAGGCAAGTTTCCATGATTTATTTGACCAATTTTGAAAGTTCCTTTCTAATACCAAACAGCTTAGTCTTAATTTGGGATAATAGTTTGCCCTTCTTTTCTCACTGTACAGAGGACAGTCCTATAGAATATTCTCAGGTATTTGCTTAGTTCACGCGTGTATATTGATGTCAGGTTTTATGTGAAAGAAAGTCCTGTGTGATTTTGCATGATTAATTTAATCAGTGCCAAAGAAATAATACATAACTAAATGTGACCTTCCATTTGGACAGAAGGATATTATATCGCCATACTAGGGTTCACCATGTTATTTGTTTTGTGGTATCTTCCCCAATTTCAATGCTCAATGAACAGAAATTTACATTATAATACTTGTTCATTTGATTGTGTACAATTTTTGGTCCAAATCTACGTTTTTTTGGGCGCTGAATAAGTTAAATAATGGCAGCAAGAAATTGTAAAGAAAAGTCCACTACCCTGGCAAAGTTTTCAAATTAAATCAATGCACAACAAACTATTTACAGACTATGTGTAGTTTCATGCCTTTGAAATGGATGTTCTCTGCGATCATCATCATCATCATCATCATCATCATCATCATCATCACCAACATGTAGTAGATATTTCAGAGAATGTCACTCTCATCAGGGGCCACTTGAAAGAGTCTTGATCTATTAACAATTTCTCTGCCTCATGGATCTCCACACCGGCATCCACCTTTGTTTTGGTAAACCTCTGTCTTTTCTTTCAGGAACCATGCCTTCTATTATTTTTTTTTTTAATGTTTAACAAAACCAACATATTTCACTTTCCAAGACATGGTGTTATTTATTAGCCAGTTTTCTTCGATGTTCAGATCTTGAAGAATGTCAGTTGTTTTTCCTCCTCAGGATCGTTGATGTCCTAAGCCTTTTTCTGGGATCTCCCAGGCTGAGTAATTAACCACAGAACACAAATTCCTTTGGAAAGATGTCCCAAATACCTTCTAGGTTATGAATCAGTCAGTCAGGTATTATGTATTTGGAATAAATACAAACATGCAGTTTTAAATTCCTGAATCTCTGTTATTCCTTTTCTAGAGTATTCAAAATGTAGGATTCTGTGGTATTGCATATTTTGTTAAAATATAAACTGCCTTGATCCACCATATATGATTACTTATTTCTCTTTGATTGAGGGTCTATGCCCTAATGGGGAAAAAAGGCAGCAGAAGATGTAGATTGCAAGATACAATCATATCCCATGACCAACATCACTGATCAGCACCACGTCTTGAAGACATGAAGAGATCATGAGCAAGCTCAGAATTGGTGTTTTGCTTATCTAACAGAATGGAAGCCTTTTTTTTTTAATATATGGAGCCTCTGAGTTAAGTACCACATATTTAATGTAATTCTTCTTGCTTATTTCATTTGTTTCCATAATATAATGCCGTCATGTAGATACTTTAGTGTCATTTTGGATTAGTGTGTGTTGTGGTTGTTTCTTGTTGTTGTCTGTTCATGAAGGCTTATTGCCACAAAAACCTCTATTCTTTTGTAATTCTAATTTTGTAAAGCTGTGCTACACTTTGTTTTCCAATTGTTTACAGTTCTACAGTTTTACCACAGTTAAAGTCCATTTCATTTATATGTGTTACCACAATGGAAATAAGACACCAACAGCCTCCATTTCTTTTTTATTGTGCAAAAGTGAACAAAATATTATGGGATTTGAAAAACAAGAACAAATACTAAATGCAACAAAGAATAAGAAGTTTTGACATGAGGGATTAAATTGAAATAGAATAAGACATACCTTTTCAGCCCTGTGAGTCCATTCATAATAGCTCTTTCGGATGTACTCATCAAGGGCAGCAACCAGCGACTTATACTGGAGTCTGACTTCTTCACCCGTACCTATTTGTGGCAGGAAATGAGCTTGATCCAAGGCCTGATATTGACAGAAAGAATGAATGAGTAACTATGAATACAGGAAACTCATTTGTAATTTGTTTCTATCCTTAAGAAGTTGTTACTTTAATGTAAATAGTTACAGACAATTTGGGAAACTGACTTTTCTTGACATTTCTATTTTATTTTTGTTTTTATATTTTTGATAACAACATAAGATGGATGATGCCTACCATATTAAAAGCAGAACAGGGCAAGCAAAGTCTGCATTTAAGAAGATGTAATAAATTATTTTTAATGAATGTTAGAAAGAGAGTACTGAAGTGTAATATTGAACCTAACCTGTTCTGCTATGGCAGTGGTTCCTTTGATAGCCCAGATGGAAGAAGTTGTCTTCTTGTGTGCTGGCTGTACAATGTTCAGGTTAAGAGTATGTACAGATGCAATAGATACACTTTCTTACTAGGGAAAAGATCCCTCATCACATGTTATAAGACAAGTGCTCAACCCCTGGGCCACCTGCTCCTCAGTACCTCTGACATGCTAAGCATTTCATTGTGATGTTCTTCTCTTTCCCTTCTCTGCCGCCTTTTAACTCACAATGGAGCATAGGTCCTCACCCAACTCACACCAAGCTCTCCTGTATATAAGGAAAGAATCACCACAAAACGAGAAGTAGATTGTGAGCTTTACCAGAGCATGTTTACAAGAAAAAAATGGATGTTGCATTAAGGCCTTCATCAGCACAGAACAAACAAACACAAACCAACACAAATACATGAAAAACACTACATGACAATACAAAAGTTACTTATCCGTATCCTTGTGGCTGAATACGTCTTAAATGATCAACGTGTCTGATGACTATCAGTGGCTTGAATGAACCGGATGTGTGGCTAAGGCGGGTCAATGGACTATTGGTCAAAAATGTCACAAGCCCAGGAACTGGCCTAGCCACTTGAGAAAAGAACACCCGCTAGGGTGATGGGGATGTGTTTAATTGAGTAAACGGTAAAATAGGGATTAGTAGTGGACTATAGCCAGCTCTGTGGTGAAGGGGTTACGAGCGCAGTTCATCAAATCTGCATACTGTGTTCAAAACAGCTGTGGGTGACTTGCCTTGCGTTGGTTTTCATAAAATCGTATGAGTGCTGGTTGTTCAGACAGCAATGGCAAACCATTGAATGTAAACTTGCCAAGAAATTGCACCCCCCCCCCCCCCCCCCCCCCCCCCCCCCCCCACAAATGCTAAAATGCTGGGGTGGACTGTGATTTCCTGTAAAGGAGCCGCAAATCACTTTTTTTTAAAGCCTACTTCTCTTATATATATATATATACATTCTGACCAATAAAAAAATGTCAATTGAGACGAGAAAAAGAGTGTTGAGGGGATACATAGAGCCTGTTCTTTTGTATGGATGTGAGACTTGGACAATGGGCAGTCAAGCTGAAAAGCATCTGATGGCTGCAGAAATGTGGTTTCTGAGGAAAATGCAAAGAATACCATGGACAGACAGAAAAACCAATGACCAAGTACTACAGGAGACAAATAAACATCGTAATCTGATTAGAGAAATTAGACGTAGACAGTCAAAATTGTTTGGACATATGAGAAGAAATGGATTGGAGAACTTAGTGACAACTGGCAAGATTGAAGGGAACAGACCAAGAGGAAGACCGAGAGGAAGATACCTGGATAGCTTGGCCACATGGCATGGATGAGACAGGAACACTGAGCTGATCCACGACACTGGTGATCGAGTGAAATGGCGAGTCATGACCGCCCACGCTTTCCGGCATGGCACATGATTGATTTATATATATATATATGTCAGGATCTTATATTAGGCTCGTTGGCTAACACATGTGAGACAGTACAAGTACAACGTGATTCGACATAAGACACAGCAACACAAGTTATATGGATTTATTACCACATTAAATACATAACAATCGTTACAGCAATGTACAACATATAACAACTCACTACCACAATACAGCTCATAGGTCTAACGCTCACGATATCAGTCGTTCAGCTCACAACCACGGAGATTCACACAAAACGCCTTGCTCTCGACACACACGTCCGCTCAGATGTCCAGTCCCAGCTTGGTCTGAGATTAACACACACACTGCCCACTGCCTCAGGTGGGGTCACGTGGCTTTGCGTCGTCTGTCGTCAGCGCTGGTCGCGTGTCAGGTAAGAAACTTGCCAGCCGACAACTCTTGTCCGCCGGGTGCCGTAACGATGTCGCTGCTAGGCTCTGACATTCTCCCCGGGTACTTCAATGAAAGATGCCATCTTTCATTCATGATGTATGTATATACTGGGGTAGTGTTAATTTCATGTCAGAGACTACTTTTTCCCAGTGTTATGCATGAAAATACATATAAGGCATAGAAATATATACAAAAAAAATGTAAGTTGCATTGAAATGACAAATGAAGTACAATTTTTTTAACACAATTCAGGTTTCATCCCCCCTGATGCCTGGTTACCTTCATTGCAATAATACCCAGTCAGATCAGTAGTTCCAGCTTCACGCATCTACCTCGCAGCCATTTTGAAAAAAACGTAATAATATGATTGTTTTGCAACAACCATCTAGGCCAGACTGAAATACGGCTTTGTATTAGTCGTATTAAACACTTAAACTCTGCCCTCATTTGGTCAGGAGCTCTTATGTTGGTTTGCAATGTTGGCAGCACTATGACATGCTTGGTGGACGCCTACCTGCTGTGCCAATCATTTGAGCAACAAAATGTCTGTCTATCCAATATACATTAATGAATATATTTTAAATTATGGCCCTTGATGTAATTCACAAATGCAAGGGAAGTAATTTTTTACATTTAAGAAATTTCATACATTACAATACTTATTTAATTTCTTAGCGTCATTGCTTGACGTTTCTTCATATTAACGAGAAAAAGTCGATAATATGAATACATTAATCAAGATATGATTCTAAGATTACACTAATCAAAATAAATATGTACACAATTTGTATATTATATTTTATAGATTCAAAACGATTTTACAAGTGTCATAAATTTTTGGAAATTTGTACATAGTCTGCTAATTAAGTTATACTTTTTAAACTACCACCGGAAATGCACACGAAACGAAAAATTTGGTTGATGTTACATTTTCTGAACACAAATGATCCGGTTTTAT
Organism: Cepaea nemoralis; assembly: GCA_014155875.1. Classification (NCBI taxonomy): domain Eukaryota; kingdom Metazoa; phylum Mollusca; class Gastropoda; order Stylommatophora; family Helicidae; genus Cepaea; species Cepaea nemoralis. The sequence continues at coordinate 12,649 of JACEFZ010026804.1, forward strand.
TTCGGAACTGATAGTAGAATGTTCTCACAGTTCGTGTCTGATGTTATAGTATGACAACGGATTATGGTGGAATGTTCTTATTTCCGATGTGTTCACAACTTCGAACAATTTGGAGTAAATTTGCTGTAAAGGTGGTGTAGGAGTCTATGTTCAGTCCACATTTGCACATGTTAAAATATCACGGTGAAAAAAATCACCCACAAATGTCACCATGGTAAAGTTCGCTTATGGTAAATGGATAAGCGTATGTGACATTGTTGTTGGTGTCTATCTACAATTAATATTGTTCTCATTCTAACACACACTACACAATTATACTACACTCATTACATAACTTGATTAAAATAAGAATATTATACATGTCGGTATGCAAACCGTATCACAATTTTGATTATTGACCTTACACAGTAGGTGAATGGAAAAATTCACACATTGGTGGCTGTGTTGGGCTGAGTGTAATATTACACAGTGCACTCAGACATTGCTTACTGGGTCTGTCGGACAACGGGACAAAAGGTCGGCGATTGTATTCATTCTGCCGGGAATAATGGCGAACTTCAAAACTGAAATTCTGAAGCTTTAAGGACCAGCGAGCAATCATGTTATTTGATGGTACTGTGGAATGATATACCTTAATGGACTGTTGTCAGTTTCGATGATAAAGTGACGTCCTAGAAGATATTTGGACAGCTTTGTGACACTTTCTACTAAGGCCAATGCCTCCAATTGCGGAATGGACCAGGCCCGCTCTCGGGGGGTCTTAGTTTTCTTGATAGAAAACAGACGGGATGCAAGATGTCCGTTGTATTCCTGCAAAAGGACTGCACCGATCGCAATGGGAGCTAGCATCTGTTCTCAATCTGAAAGGTAAACGAATGTTTGGGGCAATTTAAGGATGAGATAGGTGTTATTCTTATCAGAAAAATGTGCCAAAACTTTATCAAATGCATTTCGTAGGCATTCATCGTTTACAACTTTTTCGGGTTTATTCTTGGTTAGTAAATTAGAAAAAACCTCAGTTAGCTCTGAAAAATCAGGAATAAAGTTTCTGTAATAATTAATAAGTCCCAGCAAACTGCGGACTTGTTTCTTATTTGTTGGAAGTGACAGTTTTAGAATTTTCGAGACAATTTTGTTGTCTGTCATGGACAAAGCCATTGGATATTCTGTACCCCAAAAATGATATCTCTTGGTAAGCCATGCTCACCTTTGAAGGCTTCACTGTCAGTCCGTGCTGTCTGATACGTTCTAGTGTCTGTTCCAGTATCTTTATATGTTCCGTCATTGTCTCTGTATGGACACAGATGTCGTCAATATAGGAAACTATATTAGGGATGTCAGATAGGAGTAGTCGTGTCATGCGTACAAATGTGGCTGGGGCATTGACTAGCCCAAATGGAAGTTTGCACCATTCGTATAGTCCCCAAGGCGTGGCGAAAGCTGTTAGATGTCTGCTGTCTTCATGTACAGCAATCTGCCAGTAACCTTTAGCCATGTCAAGGGTCGTGAAGAACTTAGCGTCAGTCAGTTCTAGTCAGAAGATCGTCCGTATTTGCCATTGGTTCAAGGTCTAAAAACAGTTATTTTGTTCAGTTTTCTGTAATCTATGCAAAGTCGTATTGTGTTGTCCTTTTTCCGTACAATGACCATGGGTGAAGAGAAGTCTGATAGGGATCGTCTGATGATGTTGTTTTTTTCTAAGTTGATGATTTCCTGATGTAATTGTTCCTTGTAATGTAATGGTATGGTGTATGGTCTGCATCTTATGGGTGTGTTTGATGTAAGTGTGATGTGATGCTGTACTAACTCTGTTTGTCCTGGGTTGTCTGAAAAGATGGTGTTGTACTCTTGTATCAACTGTTTGCAACTGTTTGTCTCTGCTTGACTTAGGTTTGGATTGATCTTGATCTCCTTCAAGCAGTTTGTCGTGTCTAATGTAGGTGTTGGAATCTCGTCGCTAGAATCGTCATCTTCGTGATCTATTATCACGGTGCAAGCTGTCGTATCGTCTTGTTCGTTGTCTCTGTTGAAGTATGGTCTTAGCATATTGATGTGAAATATTTTGTGTTTGTCTTTTATCAGGATTTGCGTAGTCAACAGGAGAGATTTGTCTTGTCACTTTAAAAGGTCCATGCCAAGAATCTGTCAGTAGCTGTCTGTCACTAGGTAGTAGTAGTAGTACGTTCCTGTCCAGCTGTCAATGTTATAGTCCTGTTACCTTTGTCTGCGTATTGTCTGTAAGTAGCACCAGATAGTTTTAGTGCACTTTAGCAATTTCACATGATTTCATTATCCTTTCACGCAATGATGTACATACACAAATGATGATATGGGTTTCAATACTGGAGTGGACTCAGTTAACATTTGGTGATAAATTGTTAATGGGCCGCGTGGTTGTGCACCATAGATGAGTTCAAAAGGAGAGAAACCGGTACTAGAATGTGGTACCCTCGCGATAAGCAAAAAGGACAGCTGGTAAGTATAGATCCCAGTTAGTGGGTGATCTTGAGTTACTTTGGCTAGCATGTGCTTCAGATCCCCATTAAGCTTTTCTATTATCCCGCTCGATGTGAGGATGATAGGGGCTATTGAAGACTTGCTTCACTCCTAACATTTTTAGTGAAAGCTTGAGTGGATGCGGCGATAAATTGAGTGCTCTCTATCAGACTGGATAGTATCAGGAAACCCAATTCTGGAGAAGAAAATATGGAAGAACACTTCCATGATATCGTTGGGCAGTAATGTTCTTTAACGGAATCGCTTCTGGCCAGCGACTACATTGATCAATAATTGTTAGTATATATTTATTCCCTCTAGTAGTTGTATGACTAAGAGGGCCCACAATGTCAACTGATAATTTTTCAAAAGGTCGACTGGCTAAGTCAGTGACTTGTAACTTTGCCTGTGGGTGTTTACCTTTCTTTACCAGTTTCCTGGCATGTATCACAACTTCTGCAATATGTTTTTATGTCATTACAGAATTTTGGCCAATGAAACTGTGTCAATAGTCTTGAACCTGGTTTTAACATATGCCATATGACCTGCAAAAGGTATATCGTGAGCAAGATGTAAAGCTTGCTTGCGATAAGTGGTTTGGTAACACAGTTTGCTTTGTTTTGTAACGTCACCTTTGGTGTAGTACCTGGTGAGTATATCGTTGTATAAGCAAATGCCATTTAGCATTTTTCGTTACTCTTGGCTTTTTGCCGATCAGGTCAAATACTTTGACAGTGAAGGGTCAGCTTTTTGAGCTTGTTATGAATGTTTCCTTCATCGAGTCACTAGGTGGTACTTCTGGCTTAAGCATTTGAATAGCCTCAGTTTGGTTACTATCATCTTGCACTCTAGCAGTAGCTCTTGTTACTGCTGTTCACACACTCAATGACATCAGATGATGATGGAATGATTATCGTCAATGATGTGATGAGAACTTAGTGCTGCGTTTAGCTAACATACATTCAACTGGTGATATGACATTTTCAATGACATTGATGGTGATGTGTTATCATTAATACATAGTGATGTTATGTCATGGTTATGATGTTTGTCATTCATTCTGGTAAATTCCCGATGATTATATCGCACACTGGGTTTGTAAGTGCTGCGACTTTTTACTTTTCCGGTGAGGAATGGTGTTTCGATGTATGCCCAAGCTAATGGATATTTTTCAATATTGCCTGAAAATGTTCTACATGTGATGTGTCTACCTGTGTAGTCTGTAGGTGTTATGAATGTTGTTTTCAGGCCAATAAGTGTACTCCCGGTGTCGCGAAGTACTGTAGCACTCTTGCCATTAACGTACCCGTGATAGATGTCTAACTTGCCTTTTGAGTCTATTACTAAGTTACCTTCCCTCATTAGCAATAGGGATGGCGTGCCCGCATGTTAAGATACCATTCTCAAAGAAGGTATTACAGACAGTGCAGTGTGTTGGAAACTAAATACGTCACAAGCCTGTGCTGCATGTACAGGATGTTTTTTCAGTATTTTCGTCTTCTGACGCTGAACTATCGAACAAGGCGGCATTGGCTTTGTTGGTCATATGCCTGCCTTTACAATCCATACGATGGTGACCGTAAGCCTTGCAGAGAAAACATTTACGTGCACTTTTGAACGATTTACGTTCTCTGTCTTGTCTGTTTACCATATTTTGCAAGTATGTTGGGTACCCTGGGTTTTTATCGCACATATCGTTCAAATAATGAGACATTTACAATGAACACAATGTCTAAACTTTTCAGAGGTAGGCCCTGTTTGGTTTTTGCCTACTATAGTTTTTCTCATAGTTGGCAGCTGCTACCCAGTTACTGTCAGTAGCTTCAGTGGCAAAACATTGTTTATTTGCCGTATAATAGGCCGACCCACGTCTTTCCATTTCTTCCACACATGTGCATTCATTCTCTTGCAAGAACTTAGAAAAAAGATGTTGGGATAGAAGAAATAACCCTTATCTCGAATAATGAGATCTTCTAATTTATCATAATTTTTGTTAATTTTGGCTGATGAAGTCCATTTGCTGAAAATGTCTCGGACTAAACAGAGGTAGTCAGAGAACGTTTGAGTTGACTTTGGACTCAGTTTACTGAATTGTTCTCTGTACCCTGCTTCATCTAGCATGAAATGTGCCATTATTTTAGATTTAATGTAATGGTACTCTTTTCTGAGGTCTTTGGGGATGGTTTCAATGACTTTCAAAGGTTCCCCAGAAAGACTTCTCATATATAAAATATTCCATTCCGAAAGTGGAACTTGGTAATGTTCCATTAAAGTCTCAAAATTTTGGGTGAAGGCTGCTATGCAGTCACCGGAGGTATAGTTTACGAACGATACCTTGGTACTTTTTATACTGGTTTTCTTTTTCCAGTCTTTCGGATTTCTTTGACTCTTTATTCATTGCAGTCTCAGTGTCCAGTTGTTTCATTTTCAACTGTAGTTCAAGTTCTTCCCTCTTGCTCTGAGCTGCTATTTCTGCTTTCTTAAGTTCACTGTCTATCTCAGCTTGCTTTAATGCTGTTTCTGCCTCTATTTGTTTGGCAGCCTTTTCAATCTCTGCCTGTTTCAAAGCTGTTTCTGCTTCTGCTTGTTTGGCAGCTTTTTCAATTTCTGCCTGTTTTAGAGCTCTTTCAGCTGCTCTATCTTCGCGTTCACAGTACTCAGCGTATTTCTTCTCACTCCATTTTGTTTAATTCATCACCTTCTAACTTTAATTTCAAACCCATATCGATGAAATCAAATAATGACGACATGATGGAGAAAATACGTCAATGAAAATCAACCACACACAATTTATTGTAAATGGTTAGTAGAAAAACAACTTACAATGGATTTGACTATACGATGCGTGCCTACTAATGCATACGTAAAGTTAGAGTGAAGAAAAAATATACTCAAGTGCCCTTGGATATGGTGACGAAAGGTTGGGCAATCGGCTAGAAAACTGTAAGGTCGTACTTCAGAACCACTAATGACCTCTACGGCAGGGTTATGGATGGTACGCAAAAACCTGCTTTGTTTTTTGGAGAGAAATAAGTTAGCGTGTGTTTGTTGGTGTGTGCCTGTAAGTCAATAAGTGTTGATTAGGTTTGAATGGCGTTGAGTATAATTGTATGTCGTAAATTTGTCGTCAACAGTGTTTCTTTCAACAGAAGTTCCACTCTTTCCAAAACTCTTCGCGTTCCACAAACTCAATACACAAAAACAATCTATCTGTATTTGAACACTCAATGACATTGATGACACATCACTTACATCAAGATGACATTCAGTAAGGACAAAGACATCAAGTTTACAAGATGGCGACAAGGTCAAAATGGTGGCAAAATCACAAGGTTGACAAGGTCAAACGATAACAAGTTTCACAATTGACAAATGTTTAACACGTTTACAGGATCAAACAATATGTACTGTACATTTACTAATGATTCTAAACATATTTAGACAATGTAGTAATGGATCACACTGAGACTTTTCCGATCACATGTACATCACTATAACCTTGACAAATTTTACAAGTACAAGAATTATAGTTTTAAATCACAAAGACGAACAACACACGTCTAAATATATTAGGTTCTTAAATAATGACGAGCAACCCACGTCCACACATGTCAGGATCTTATATTAGGCTCGTTGGCTAACACATGTGAGACAGTACAAGTACAACGTGATTCGACATAAGACACAGCAACACAAGTTATATGGATTTATTACCACATTAAATACATAACAATCGTTACAGCAATGTACAACATATAACAACTCACTACCACAATACAGCTCATAGGTCTAACGCTCACGATATCAGTCGTTCAGCTCACAACCACGGAGATTCACACAAAACGCCTTGCTCTCGACACACACGTCCGCTCAGATGTCCAGTCCCAGCTTGGTCTGAGATTAACACACACACTGCCCACTGCCTCAGGTGGGGTCACGTGGCTTTGCGTCGTCTGTCGTCAGCGCTGGTCGCGTGTCAGGTAAGAAACTTGCCAGCCGACAACTCTTGTCCGCCGGGTGCCGTAACGATGTCGCTGCTAGGCTCTGACATTTATATATATATATATATATATATATATATATATATATATATATATATATATATATATATATATATATATAATATATAGATTTGTTCACGACTGGTTGAGTTTTGCAGTTCAGTTTTCTATGGGCTGAGGTAGTCACTCTTTCATAACCCTCCTCAGACAACTTGTATGGCATGCATGGGAGGTTACAATGTAACTATTCTCTGCTTTCATTTGAGTCCTGGTAACTCATGGACGGCTGTTTATGTACTATTGCAAAACTGAACAAAAGCTTACCATGGATCAAGACATGCTAGGGTCAAAGAGGAGTTGCAAAGGGTAAAAAAGCAAAAATACAACAGAGAGACCCATATTTTGACTTACATTCATACTCCTTGTGACCCTGTTCTTGAGTAGCCTGGCCCAGTGAGCAGATCCAGCATACTTGGTGTGAGATGGTGTCAGGGCATAGTCCTTGCTGGAGAGCTCCTTCTTGACTGCATTCAGTTCTTCATTGAACAAGTGAAACGTATCCACTGTCTTCTTGTCAATGGTTCGCCGGATGGCCTGTGTGGGAACAGGTGAAAGAACAGTGAGTTATAGATTCCATTGGTTGGATTGCATCCAAGGAACACAGTCATCACACTGTGAAACAGTTCATTAATGCTTGATTTCATTCTTCAGATCTCACTGAGACCATCTCAACACTGTACATGAGGATCCCATTGTACCTTTACCAAACTATACACAAAATATATGTTGCGAATACGTTATTTTGAATGTTAACATCTGGACATGGCATAAGCTCAATAAACTCAATAAAATTTCTAACTGCCAGAGAACTGAGTAGTTGTGCTTATAATGGTATGAACGCGGTCAGATGAGGGTTTAATACCTGGGCTTTCCATTTTCTAAGGGAGGGAAATAATGGACACCTATGCTTCTATGCACTCAGGCCTGGAAAAAGTGAGGGTTCTTACACTTCACATTCCAATAGCAGGTTCTTAATAATGGAACTTATTTTTGTAGAACTGTTAGCATGCACACAGGAGCTCAAATTTTCACCTTTTGTCTGACCCAGTCGGCATCTGATCCATTACTCAAAGATAACAGAGATTATGACCTCTGTCTCTAACTCATGCACACCTGACTCATTTCAGTCTGGAGTGTCTTTTTATATAATAAGAAATGGATGATATACATCCCTCTGATCCTGCTGTGGTGGATCAGATGCCTAGTCATCTCGGAAAAGGGCAAAAAACTTGCATGACCTTTGTCCATGATATACAGGCTAACAATCCCTCAGCAGTTGAAACTGAAAAGAGCAGGCCAAATAGGTCACTGTCTAAATTTCAAAATTAGAACAGCCACCCAAAAATAGAATATTTATAGCATATATATATATATATAATATATATCCATGGCAGAGACCAAGGATGGAGTTATACCTCTATGTAACACAAAGCCTGGACTGAATTTCAGGAACCATGTGTTGCCCATGCAGCATGATCCCTGTCTTTGTCTGCCTAGTTTACTCCATAGGAAAGGTAAGAACAATACATCTGGAACAAGACAAGCTATAGAAGCTGCTGGATCAGCAAAGCAATGCTATGTCTGCCTGTTGGAGCTTCAATCCTAGACCTGTTGTAAACCAAGCCAGGTCTGCCCTGCCATGTATTTAATCTTTAGGTTGCATTTTCTCACACTAGGATAAGGCTTGTACCTTCCCAATTGCACTCCTCCACATACATACTTGGATCACCACTGGTGCAACAAATTGTGCACACTGTACTGAGATTCTCCTTGTGAGATCTATGGAAGAAGACTGCACTCTTGGAGATATCCTTGTGTAATAAAAGTGGCAATTTATCAAACCCAAACCAAACTTATCTACACCGTTTAAATATCACACCAGAAATCTGTGGTGACAACTGAAAAACTGCAGCTGGAATTAATTTCACTTTTCATTGAGCAATGGAAACAAACTCATTCTGCCACAGTCTGAGGGAGTCGTAGTAGCCAATGATCAGCCCATTTGCCTGCCAGGCCACTGGACATGTGTTTGAATCTCCATCAAGAGCCAGATGTTCTTTATAACTGACATGAATTGCCAGGTTGATCCAGTGTAAAAATGGCTACAGGAAATGTCCAGGGAAGTAACAGTGGCCAGCATGACACTGACCACATCACCCATGGAGCGCCAGTTGGTCTATAAAGTATGGGGTTAGCACCATATATTCAATATTCCCCAGGCATGGGAAATGCTCCTTTACATTTTTACTGCCAGAGCATACTTTTTGTTTAAATATGGTGGTTTATTAGATTTGGACTTTTGAAATGAGAAAATAAACCATAATTTGGTAGTTAATTAGCTTTAAATTACACCAATTAGAAAGTTAAATGTAGTATGGTTACGTTAGTTGCATATCCTTTACAGGACATTACAATCAACCCCAGCATTTTTTGGCTGTTTGTGATTCTTGGCAAGTTTACGTTCAGTAGTATGCCACTGCTTTCTGAAGACCAGCGCCCATACCATTGAATGAAAACCAACGCAAGGTGGTTCGCTACCAAATCACCCGCAGCTGTGTTTCGAACGTGGTATGTGGGATCACGAATAGCTTCAAAGCCTTTCACCATGGAGCCATCGTAGTATGGTAGTTAATCATATTTAACCTTTAAGAATAAAAAAATAAACCGCAATATGCAAATTAATCAGATTTAAACTATGACAAACAGAAAATAAAAGGTAATATTTTTTAGTTAATTAGACTTAATCTATGACAATAAGAAAAATACAGGGTAATATGGTAGTTAACTAAAGTTAAACTTTTACAATTAGACAATAAACCTTGGTATTACGAAAAATAAAGAAGACATTTGAAAGCAGCATGTTTACCTCTCTGGAGGACAGATGCATGAACACATCTAAGACCTCTACAGCCCCAACCACCGTTCTGACAGTGTCAAATGCTGTGGATATTGTGTTCTGCATCATCACTTCCAGATCCTTCATGCCAGCTCGGAACCTGTAAATTAGTAGGACATAACTTTATTAACTCTTTTAGTCCCAAGAAATATGTGACGTGTGATTGACACTTCCCTGTAAATCCCAGCTAGCTCGGAACCTATACATTAGTAGGACATAACTTCATTAACTCTTTTAGTGCCAAGAAATATGTAATGTGTGATTGACACTTCCCTGTAAATCCCAGCTAGCTCGGAACCTATAAATTAGTAGGACATAACTTCTTTACCTCTTTTTTTTTTCCGCGTTTCCATCCTGTTTCAGGATATTGCGGTAGTAGAACATAACTTCATTAACTCTTTTTAAGTGCCAAGAAATATGTGATATGTGATTGGCACTTCCCTGTAAATCACAGGCATTGTGTAATGTGCTTTCTAAATTTCTACATGTGGTCAGAGCCTGCTACAGAAATCTGGCCTCTTTGATGGCTAGTTTCACTGTGCATTCAGCTTCTAACAAAAACTACTAAGAAAATGTATTATACAGCTAGTGCTCGACTTACGACCACGATCGGTTCCGACAGACCGGTCGTAACACGATTTGGTCGTAAGTTGAGTACGCTATGTGTACAGTAACGTGAAGTGATGTTATAAAAATATTTAAGTTAAATTATATCATAAATTTCTTTTATTATTGTTATAAATCATAATTTTCGATGTTCATTTTGTGCCATTTGTATCATCTCTACACCATTTTGTTTCTTATTTTTACATCGTCAGGTTTTAGAAAAACACTGCATTAACTGTACATTGCATTAACTGTACATGTACAACTGGTTTAATATTTGCAAAACATACAAAATACAGGTGTGGAAAATACTATAGGAAACATTTTCCCAATCGCAAAACACATCAAATTGTCATTAACATCAAAATATATAAACATGTACAAAACATTTTATTGGCCTCTGGTGCTTGGCTGCAGATCATTAATGTCGTCATCTAAGGCAGCTTGGGGTTGGGTTTTTTTCCGGAAGGGGGTTTTTTTTTTTTGG